>JACDQD010000029.1:0-64590 GCA_019843655.1 Lethocerus indicus | reverse complement strand
GGTCAATATCTCCTGTTCTGAGACAGATAAGGGGCGTTCTCTGATGCTATTTGAGCCCTTATAGAGCCCTAACAGCACCCCTGCAGGACATATCTGCGGTAAATATTAAGCCGGGGAGAAGTTTTTGTCAATATCTCCTGTTCTAAGACAGATAGCGGGCGTTCTCTGATGCTATTTGGAGCCCTTATAGAGCCCTAACAGCACCCCGCAGGACATATCTGTGCGATAAATATTAAGCCGGGGAGAAGTTTTTTGTCAATATCTCCCGTTCTGAGACAGATAGCGGGGCGTTCTCTGATGCTATTTGGAGCCCTTATAGAGCCCTAACAGCACCCCGCAGGACATATCTGTGCGATAAATATTAAGCGGGGAGAAGTTTTTGTCAATATCTCCTGTTCTGAGACAGATATGGGCGTTCTCTGATGCTATTTGGAGCCCTTATAGCCCTAACAGCACCCCTGCACATATCTGTGCGATAAATATTAAGCCGGGGAGAAGTTTTTTGTCAATATCTCCCGTTCTGAGACAGATAGCGGGGCGTTCTCTGATGCTATTTGGAGCCCTTATAGAGCCCTAACAGCACCCCGCAGGACATATCTGTGCGATAAATATTAAGCCGGGGAGAAGTTTTTTGTCAATATCTCCCGTTCTGAGACAGATAGCGGGGCGTTCTCTGATGCTATTTGGAGCCCTTATAGAGCCCTAACAGCACCCCGCAGGACGTATCTGTGCGATAAATATTAAGCCGGGGAGAAGTTTTTTGTCAATATCTCCCGTTCTGAGACAGATAGGGCGGGCGTTCTGATGCTATTTGGAGCCCTTATAGAGCCCTAACAGCACCCCGCAGGACATATCTGTGCGATAAATATTAAGCCGGGGAGAAGTTTTTTGTCAATATCTCCCGTTCTAAGACAGATAGGAGGGCGTTCTCTGATGCTATTTGGAGCCCTTATAGAGCCCTAACAGCACCCCGCAGGACATATCTGTGCGATAAATATTAAGCCGGGGAGAAGTTTTTTGTCAATATCTCCCGTTCTAAGACAGATAGCGGGGCGTTCTCTGATGCTATTTGGAGCCCTTATAGAGCCCTAACAGCACCCCGCAGGACATATCTGTGCGATAAATATTGCCGGGGAGAAGTTTTTGTCAATATCTCCCGTTCTGAGACAGATAGAAGGGCGCTTCTGATGCTATTTGGAGCCCTTATAGAGCCCTAACAGCACTGCAGGACATATCTGTGATAAATATTAAGCCGGGGAGAAGTTTTTGTCAATATCTCCTGTTCTAAGACAGATAGCGGGCGTTCTCTGATGCTATTTGAGCCCTTATAGAGCCCTAAGCAGCACCCTGCAGGACGTATCTGTGCGATAAATATTAAGCCGGGGAGAAGTTTTTGTCAATATCTCCCGTTCTGAGACAGATGGCAGGGCGTTCTCTGATGCTATTTGAGCCCTTATAGAGCCCTAACAGCACCCTGCAGGACATATCTGTGCGATAAATATTGCCGGGGAGAAGTTTGTCAATATCTCCCGTTCTAGACAGATATGGGGCTTTTTCTCTGATGCTATTTGAGCCCTTATAGAGCCCTAACAGCACCCCTGCAGGACGTATCTGTGCGATAAATATTGCCGGGGAGAAGTTTTTGTCAATATCTCCTGTTCTAAGACAGATAGCGGGCGTTCTCTGATGCTATTTGGAGCCCTTATAGAGCCCTAACAGCACCCTGCAGGACATATCTGTGCGATAAATATTAAGCGGGGAGAAGTTTTTGTCAATATCTCCTGTTCTGAGACAGATAGCGGGGCGTTCTCTGATGCTATTTGGAGCCCTTATAGAGCCCCTAACAGCACCCGCAGGACATATCTGTGCGATAAATATTAAGCCGGGGAGAAGTTTTTGTCAATATCTCCCGTTCTAAGGACAGATAAGGGCGTTCTCTGATGCTATTTGGAGCCCTTATAGAGCCCTAACAGCACCCTGCAGGACGTATTCAAAGATAAATATTAAGCCGGAGAAGTTTTTGTCAATATCTCCTGTTCTAAGACAGATAGCGGGGCGTTCTCTGATGCTATTTGGAGCCCTTATAGAGCCTAACAGCACCCCGCAGGACATATCTGTGCGATAAATATTAAGCCGGAGAAGTTTTTGTCAATATCTCCTGTTCTAAGACAGATAGTGGGCGTTCTCTGATGCTATTTGGAGCCCTTATAGAGCCCTAACAGCACCCGACGTATCTGTGCGATAAATATTAAGCCGGGGAGAAGTTTTTGTCAATATCTCCTGCCCTTCTTTTAGAGCTCCTAGCCCCATAGCGGGCGTAGCGGGCGTTCTCTGATGCTATTTGAGCCCTTATAGAGCCCTAACAGCACCCCGCAGGACATATCTGTGCGATAAATATTAAGCCGGGACAGATAGCTATTTGGAGCCCTTATAGAGCCCTAACAGCACCCCTGCAGGACATATCTGTGCGTTTTAAGCCGGGGAGAGTTTTTGTCAATATCTCCTGTTCTAAGACAGATAGCGGGCGTTCTCTGATGCTATTTGATATCTAACAGCACCCCGCAGGACGTATCTGTTGCCGGGGAGAAGTTTTGTAATCTCCTGTTCTGAGACAGATAGCGGCCCTTATAGAGCGTTCTCTGATGCTATTGAGACAGATAGCGGGCGTTCTCTGATGCTATTTGGAGCCCTTACCCTAGAGCCCTAACAGCACCGCAGGACGCAGGATATCTGTGATAAATATTAAGCCGGGGGAAGTTTTGTCAATATCTCCTGTTCTCTGATGCTATTTGAGCCCTTATAGAGCCCTAACCGCAGGACATATCTGTGCGATAAATATTAAGCCGGGGAGAAGTTTTTTGTCAATATCTCCCGTTCTGAGACAGATAGCGGGGCGTTCTCTGATGCTATTTGGAGCCCTTATAGAGCCCTAACAGCACCCCGCAGGACATATCTGTGCGATAAATATTAAGCCGGGGAGAAGTTTTTTGTCAATATCTCCCGTTCTAAGACAGATAGCGGGGCGTTCTCTGATGCTATTTGGAGCCCTTATAGAGCCCTAACAGCACCCCGCAGGACATATCTGTGCGATAAATATTAAGCCGGGGAGAAGTTTTTTGTCAATATCTCCTGCTGAGACAGATAGCGCGTTTCTGATGCTATTTGGAGCCCTTATAGAGCCCTAACAGCACCCCGCAGGACGTATCTGTGCGATAAATATTAAGCCGGGGAGAAGTTTTTTGTCAATATCTCCCGTTCTGAGACAGATAGGAGGGCGTTCTCTGATGCTATTTGGAGCCCTTATAGAGCCCTAACAGCACCCCGCAGGACATATCTGTGCGATAAATATTAAGCCGGGGAGAAGTTTTTTGTCAATATCTCCCGTTCTGAGACAGATAGGAGGGCGTTCTCTGATGCTATTTGGAGCCCTTATAGAGCCCTAACAGCACCCCGCAGGACATATCTGTGCGATAAATATTAAGCCGGGGAGAAGTTTTTGTCAATATCTCCCGTTCTGAGACAGATAGCGCGTTCTCTCGATGCTATTTGGAGCCCTTATAGAGCCCTAACAGCACCCTGCAGGACATATCTGTGCGATAAATATTAAGCCGGGGAGAAGTTTTTGTCAATATCTCCCGTTCTGAGACAGATAGCGCGTTCTCTGATGCTATTTGAGCCCTTATAGAGCCCTAACAGCACCCCGCAGGACATATCTGTGCGATAAATATTAAGCCGGGGAGAAGTTTTTTGTCAATATCTCCCGTTCTAAGACAGATAGCGGGGCGTTCTCTGATGCTATTTGGAGCCCTTATAGAGCCCTAACAGCACCCTGACAGGACATCTGTGCGATAAATCTAGCCGGGGAGAAGTTTTTGTCAATATCTCCTGTTCTAAGACTTTATAGCGGGCGTTCTCTGATGCTATTTGGAGCCCTTATAGAGCCCTAACAGCAGCACCCCGCAGGACATATCTGTGCGATAAATATTAAGCCGGGGAGAAGTTTTTGTCAATATCTCCTGTCAATATCTCCGTTCTAAGACAGATAGCGGGGCGTTCTCTGATGCTATTTGGAGCCCTTATAGAGCCCTAACAGCACCCCGCAGGACGTATCTGTGCGATAAATATTAAGCCGGGGAGAAGTTTTTTGTCAATATCTCCCGTTCTATGACAGATAGCGGGGCGTTCTCTGATGCTATTTGGAGCCCTTATAGAGCCCTAACAGCACCCCGCAGGACGTATCTGTGCGATAAATATTAAGCCGGGGAGAAGGTCAATATCTCCTGGAGAAGTTTTTGTCTATTTGGAGCCCTTATATAACAGCACCCCGCAGGACTCCGATAAATATTAAGGGGAGAAGTTTTTGTTCTGTTCTATGACAGATAGGAGGGCGTTCTCTGATGCTATTTGGAGCCCTTATAGAGCCCTAACAGCACCCCGCAGGACATATCTGTGCGATAAATATTAAGCCGGGGAGAAGTTTTTTGTCAATATCTCCCGTTCTAAGACAGATAGCGGGGCGTTCTCTGATGCTATTTGGAGCCCTTATAGAGCCCTAACAGCACCCCGCAGGACGTATCTGTGCGATAAATATTAAGCCGGGGAGAAGTTTTTTGTCAATATCTCCCGTTCTAAGACAGATAGCAGGGCGTTCTCTGATGCTATTTGGAGCCCTTATAGAGCCCTAACAGCACCCGCAGGACGTATCTGTGCGATAATATATTATAGTTCCGGGAGCTATTTGAGCCCTTATTTTTGTCAATAAGCCGGGGAGAAGTTTTTTGTCAATATCTCCCGTTCTGAGACAGATAGCAGGGCGTTCTCTGATGCTATTTGGAGCCCTTATAGAGCCCTAACAGCACCCCGCAGGACGTATCTGTGCGATAAATATTAAGCCGGGGAGAAGTTTTTTGTCAATATCTCCCGTTCTAAGACAGATAGGAGGGCGTTCTCTGATGCTATTTGGAGCCCTTATAGAGCCCTAACAGCATCCCGCAGGACATATCTGTGCGATAAATATTAAGCCGGGGAGAAGTTTTTTGTCAATATCTCCCGTTCTAAGACAGATAGGAGGGCGTTCTCTGATGCTATTTGGAGCCCTTATAGAGCCCTAACAGCACACGAGAGGACGTATCTGTGCGATAAATATTAAGCCGGGGAGAAGTTTTTTGTCAATATCTCCCGTTCTAAGACAGATAGCGGGGCGTTCTCTGATGCTATTTGGAGCCCTTATAGAGCCCTAACAGCATCCCGCAGGACATATCTGTGCGATAAATATTAAGCCGGGGAGAAGTTTTTTGTCAATATCTCCCGTTCTGAGACAGATAGCGGGGCGTTCTCTGATGCTATTTGGAGCCCTTATAGAGCCCTAACAGCACCCCGCAGGACATATCTGTGCGATAAATATTAAGCCGGGGAGAAGTTTTTTGTCAATATCTCCCGTTCTAAGACAGATAGCGGGGCGTTCTCTGATGCTATTTGGAGCCCTTATAGAGCCCTAACAGCACCCCGCAGGACGTATCTGTGCGATAAATATTAAGCCGGGGAGAAGTTTTTTGTCAATATCTCCCGTTCTAAGACAGATAGCAGGGCGTTCTCTGATGCTATTTGGAGCCCTTATAGAGCCCTAACAGCACCCCGCAGGACATATCTGTGCGATAAATATTAAGCCGGGGAGAAGTTTTTTGTCAATATCTCCCGTTCTGAGACAGATAGCGGGGCGTTCTCTGATGCTATTTGGAGCCCTTATAGAGCCCTAACAGCACCCCGCAGGACATATCTGTGCGATAAATATTAAGCCGGGGAGAAGTTTTTTGTCAATATCTCCCGTTCTAAGACAGATAGCGGGGCGTTCTCTGATGCTATTTGGAGCCCTTATAGAGCCCTAACAGCACCCCGCAGGACATATCTGTGCGATAAATATTAAGCCGGGGAGAAGTTTTTTGTCAATATCTCCCGTTCTAAGACAGATAGCGGGGCGTTCTCTGATGCTATTTGGAGCCCTTATAGAGCCCTAACAGCACCCGCAGGACATATCTGTGCGATAAATATTAAGCCGGGGAGAAGTTTTTTGTCAATATCTCCCGTTCTGAGACAGATAGCGGGGCGTTCTCTGATGCTATTTGGAGCCCTTATAGAGCCCTAACAGCACCCCGCAGGACATATCTGTGCGATAAATATTAAGCCGGGGAGAAGTTTTTTGTCAATAACTCCGCTTCTAAGACAGATAGGAGGGCGTTCTCTGATGCTATTTGGAGCCCTTATAGAGCCCTAACAGCACACGAGAGGACGTATCTGTGCGATAAATATTAAGCCGGGAGAGACAGTGAAGAGCCCTATGTCAATCTGCGATAATATTAAGCCGGGGAGAATCTCCCGTTCTGAGACAGGGCGTTCTCTGATGCTATTTGGAGCCCTTATAGAGCCCTAACAGCACCCCGCAGGACGTATCTGTGCGATAAATATTAAGCCGGGGAGAAGTTTTTTGTCAATATCTCCCGTTCTGAGACAGATAGCGGGGCGTTCTCTGATGCTATTTGGAGCCTCTATCAGTTATGGGGTTTTTGTCCATAACTCCCGTTCTATTGAAGATAGAAAGGAAAATTTGTATGCTTTTTGTAGCCCTTGGAGAGGCCTAACAGCACACGAAACCTCAGCCCCCTAAGATCAACAGAGCCGATTTCGGTTTTCGGCCCTTAACTCCCGTTCTCCCTCTCTTAATATTGCAGATATAGGGCTCCGTTTTTGTTTCTAAATAGTCCATTCGACTAACTGAACCGATGCAGGCCGATAAAATGCCATTTTTCGTGCTAAATACCGCATTTTTGAGCCAATTTTGAATCTAGAAATGCCATTGTTGGGCCTAAAAACCGCATTTTTGGGGTCAATTTTACGTCCAAAAATGTCAATTTTTTGGCCTAAAAACCTAATTATAAGGCCAGTTTTGCGTCTCAAAATGCTATTTTTGTTGATAAAAACCGCCTTTCCAAAAAGGTCTACATTTTACCACTAGAACGGTGTTTCTAGCTGTATTAGAAACAAAGTTTTTTTTTTTTTTTGTGGGGGGGGGGGAACAGTTCATGAAAGCAGAAAAAAGGAATTTTCTCCGGCTTCCCAAGTCAAAAATGAGCTACCATTGAAGGGGCATTTAGGTGCCCAAAAGGTCTACATTCTGCCACTAGAACCGTGTTTCTAGGTGCAGTTTCCAGGTTGCAATGTTCATTCGTAATGTATTTGAAATGTCTCTGGCGTCAAAAATAATTTCGGATATTCGGTTTATCTTCAATTAACGATTAACGATTATGTACAATTTTAATTTGTTTTGTTTTGCCGTGGTGCTGATAGCGTAGAAATACATCAATGTACACATCGTATACTTATTTATTGTTTATTGCCGGGTTTACAAGTAACAAAAGCGTGAATTGAAACTCTGCCCTCTCTGATTGTCAGTGATAGGACATTATTAACATAGGTTTATTCGGTATTTTCGAGAGTCGTACTTTTAGCTGTCTATATAACCCAAAAAGAACCAAATCGAACATTTATTTTTAACAAAACTATAGAAAAGAATTTAAAAATTCTTCTCGTACTCTCATTTATTTCACCGGTACACTCGTCTTATTGGAGAAACGGGCTATTGAAAATATCTACGTTTGGAAAAAAATTTGATTTATATTTAAACGGTGTTAACAAAAATATTTTATCACTAAGCGTAAGATAATTCGTTCGTTAAATATTTAGAGTATTCGATAAAAAAAAAAAAAGCTTGACCGTTACAAAAAAAAAAGAACACGGTAGTTTTAAAAATACACACAAAAATATCGGCAAGACGAAGAGTCATTTTGACTCGCTCAGCAGATCCGATATTCGACACATTTTGTCCTGGAAACAAGAAATATAGCGAGATTAGCGCAATATTGCAAGTGATAAATTCAGAAAATCGCATCTATAAGATGCCCGATTCTACTATTCTAATTATTATTTATTTAGTCTAACCGGACGGCAATTATAAGTTGAGACCGATTGCAGTATAACCGATATATTGCGGCTAACCGATTTTCGCTTTCGGTTCACTGCGCTCGATCGGGCCGGTTTTGAAATTGTTAAGCGTCGTGCGTGCACGATGCTCGATTAGCGCGGCCCACTTCCCGAATGCGTGGCTGGGCGACGTAATAGACAGCGTATATAACAGAAAACAATAATATATACCTGAAGGGCTGAATCGAAATTGGCGACAGACGACAGACAACCGTTCAAATACAATTGAGCCTCCTCTTTAATCACCTTCAACTCTCTCTGCATACCATCAATTCTGAAATTTAAAACAGATAGATATACGTAATATAAATACGACGATATAACGATTTAATTTCCCCTCCCTACGATGGATGTAACGACAGATTGTCCAGAAAACGCAGCAGAGTCAATTCCGCGAAATTCAATTACAACCGATACACAGGGGAATAATGCTTACATTTTGTTTGTATATCTCGAGAAGGTACAATGCTATTCGGTCGACGACTAAGTAATTGCGGAATTCACCGACAATTGTACATATTTTTAAGTGCGTCAACATCTACGGCACAGATAAGCCGTAGACGGTTTCGAATGCCAGGTATAAGATACATTCGGCTTCTCCGCAATGTCCCAGTGTCGAACTGTGGCGATCCGAATCACAATAACGGCCTTTATTCGGTCATCGTCGACCTCCAGACCGTGGGACGTCCTCCGAGCGCCTCGTCTTTTTAACGAAAAATCCCCGACCGAATTCTGACACCGCCTCCTTTTAAGGCTTCATCGCCCGTACACGGCGTTCGATTAATTCCGCACAATTACTCAGTAGTTAATGACAGTAATCGCTTTTAAATCGTGATTTTGGATTTATATTGGCCCTATAACTATACTGTGGCTGAACTCTACTTACATTCGATAATGTAAGTCCCCGACCGAATTTGGCGAACCACAGTACCGACACCGCCGTTCTTTTAACGCTTCATCACCGCAAACGGCGTACAACTTTTACGAGCCCGCGCGGCGTTAACACCTTTGCGAAAATAAAAAGCGAAATGTAACGGAACGCCGGTTCACCTTGTTTGACTGGTCAATGTAATTTTGATACCGAATATTTTGGAAAGGACCAAATAATAACGTATCAAGAATCTTATCCTTGCAAAGATGTCGAGGCGACTAAAATTATGTACAACGTCACTTGTCGAAAATGAATTCGCAATTACTTAGTTGTCGACCCAATATTTACTGATAAGGGATGTTGGCGTCGGATGTGACCCACCTTACTTATAGCCTAACTTATCTTATATCCGAGCTGACATATTAACAAGATAACAAGACCAGACGGCCACCGGCGATGGCCGATGCCCAGGCGCGGGGTCGAGTAATAAATAACACATCGCACGACCTTATCGGCTCTGATCAGGCATGTAAACATGCCAAATCTGCAATTACTTAGTTAGTTAGTCGGGTGGGTTACGCCAATCCCGATAACAAAAACTGAAAAAAATAAAAAACTACTCACTTTACTAATTTTTCGCTCTTCACCTTTTCAATTTCGCCCAATTTCGACTTTTCATTTTTCAAAACTTGGAGTATGTGGTCGCACTTTTTTCCCAGCGCTTCTAATTCGGACTTTGCCGTTTCTATTTTCTGAAACACAAATACAAAATATAAAGAACGAAACTGTGACAACAACCGTACACTAACGACGAAGAATGATATAAATATACTGTTACCAAGTACAAAATAAATACCAACTTTCTAAATTTAGCAACTTGACAGATTGCTATTTCCAGAGTTTAATATAAAACTACACTGTATAACATAAAAGTGGAGAACGAAATGAAAATTATTAGCCAAAATACTGAAAAATAAACAAACCGCTTCGCTCTCCTTCTTCGCTTCTTCAATTTCCTTTCCTATCTTTTTCATTTTTAATATTCTCTCGCCTTCCAATTTTTGAAGCTCATCCACTGTTTTTTCAGCCTACAAAAAATACTATATATATACATACAGTATGCATTATTACATTAATCTACAAGTTAGTATTACATATTGCCGTTATACAAATAGCGGACTATTTCATTTTAAATATTTTCATTTCAGCATTATTCAAGGGGGGGGTGTAACAGGGGTGTTATGAATTATTAACAGAGAGACGCCACAGTTACATAGTATTAAATACGCAAATATAAATGCCAATAATAAATTTACGCGCTCTACAGAAATTGTATCCGCTATGTAAAGTACGAATATGACGAAATGTATATTTGCAAATAGAATATATCAGAATTGATTACTCTATCGTATACTATTTGACCTGGGCAATGGATTCTTCGAGTAGCGATATCTGTTTTTGTGATAGTTGATTTGCGGTCGTGTAGTGTTCGGCCATTCGGCTCAACCGGTTGCCGACGTTCTCGTTCAGAGCGGCTATGTCCAGCGACAGCGGGTTGCCTTCAATTTTCAAATTTTCAAACTCGGACTCGAGCTCTGTCGCATTCGCTATCAGCATGTTGTACTGGTAGACAATCTCGTCCAGCTGAAAATGCGGACCGAAATACAATCGTTCGTTACGAAAATTGGTTCGGAGCGAGTATACGCAAAAATTTGTCCGCTCCGCTTAGAAGAAATTGGAGCTTTGGTTCAGTTCGTTGGAGCGATATTTCAGACAGAACCCGTAATAATAAATAATAGATAGAGCGATATTATGGCTCTGATAGCGCCCTTTGCGGTCGGATGGCAAGTTTATCTTAGATTACGTTAGCTCCAAACGATAGGAACGCAGCATCGGTTCTTGGAAAAGGTCCGTTGGCTGTTTATATTCTTTCGTACCGAGTATGAGATGACACAACATTTCAACGGAGATAAGATAAAAAATTGGTAATAGGTTCTTCCGAAGACTGTGGCTCCGGAAATGTCTCCGAAGTCGGCTGTGGCTCTACGATCGTGGCGCAAGTGTCGGGAATATTTGTATAGAGCGATTTTTTTGTTCGAACCACGACAAAAATGGATATCGGTAGCGAAATCAGTTCTATAGCGAAGACGAATTTCGTTTTCGATCGAGAGACCAACGATGAAACGAAAAACGGAGAATCTGAAGATGACAGCGATGCCTCACACCCCTTCGATGGACACTCTTGTGACGAGTACAAATTTTCCTGACACTTCGGCCACGATCGTACAATCTCAACTGAGTTTCGAGAGATTTTCAGCGATCTTATCCCCGTTAAGATGCGTCATTTTCATACATCGTACGAAAGAATATATAAACGGCTACGGGACCTTTCCGAGAACCGATTCTGCGTTCCTATCGTTTGGAGCTAACGTAATCTAACACCGATTGGATGTTCTGTTCTACGTCTGTGGTAAATCTTATCGTAAAATATAAGTTTAAACTTGGTATTGGACTCGACGCGTGAACTAGGTCAGTATTCAGTTCTTAGTAAATAAACTGGCGGTCAAACTAAACGGGTTGCGCTCTCGTTACCTTCTTCTTTAAAGCGACAACGTGCATGTCCTCTTTGAATATCATAGACGTGTAGTCCTGTATATACTCGTTGACCATTTCCATTTCCCTCAACAGTGAATTCCTCTTGCTGTGCAAAATTTCGTTCTCTTCGACGAACAGCCGTTCCTCTTTCGCTTCTTCCTCGACCCTTTCCCTTTCCTTTTTCAGCTTTCCCAATTTGTCACCTGGAAAGTGGCGCAGTTTACACGACCGTCACAATTTAAAAAAAAAAAAAAAAATCAAATTTGCGGCTCCTTTATCGGCGGAAGGATCAGAATGAATTCGCACAACGCAATTGTACCTATAACAATAACGTTGTTGATTTTTTTTCATTTGCTCTTATGAAGCGCAAGGGGAAATCCTGTTTTTTTTTTTCGAACGAGTGAAACTTTTTTTGGGAGGGTACCAACAATTTGCAATGTTGCGCAACATGTTTGCGACGCACAACCGCTTAATTGTATTTTGTCCCACTCGACTCACTGGTGATAAAAACATGCAGACTGGACTAGAACACGGTTCAGTTGAACGACGATTGATGCCGTTGTACAAAAAATTAGTTTTCAGACGAGTTTGTTTCGCATATTTCGGCTAGCACAGACCAATGGTCAAATTTATCGAATTGGAAGATAATACGTGTACCGATATTTTATTTATTAATGAATTTTTTTTTTATTATATTTTAATTTATTTATTTTAATTAAAAATAAAAGCCAAAATAGAACTACTCACTCAAGTGTTCGCATTCCATGTTTAGGCCTTGAATTTTACTGTTGACATTTTTAAGGTAGCCTTCCAGTTGCGAGATGAATTCGCCTCTTGATGCAAATCTCTTTCCAACGTGCTCAACGTCTCTTCGTGAAACTGAACGACAACATAACACAACATCGCGTGCACGTTGTTGAATTAGCGAAGCGGATTCAATTACGTTAGTATCTATTAAATATATATGTGTGTGTGTGTGGATTAGGGTATAAAATACCGAAACGTTGGCTTACGTTGAGGTTTTTCTTTTCAATTTCAGCCTCCATGAGCCTAACTTGGTCGTGTAGCTGATTGACGACGTTGCGTTCGTTTTCCAATTGTTGGTCCATGTCATCAGCGACTGCAACACAACAACGCAATATAATCCATTGCCCCCGTCAATCGGACACAGCTTGTCACCGTCGCGTCCGTTCCAAATATCTATTCAAATAAATAACGCCAGTTAGCTATCTCTCAAAGTAATTCTGACACGAACGGATTCACACAGTCCATAAACGGCTTATCTGTTAAATATCAATAATACAAATTTCGAAGTTTCAAAGAAACCGAGTGGCTGCCTCCTCCCGTTACTTTTTTTCATTAATTATTTTATATTTTTATTTGAAGTGGCCTATTTCCTTTTTAGTGGTCTGTTGGGGAATATGAGGCATGTGACCCCTGCCCACGAATTTTTTTTTTTCTTTATTTGTACAATCAATTATAACATAATTATGTTGTACAAGTGTTGAGTGGTATGTTTCTCCGAATGGCTCGACAAAAGAGACCGTCCGATGACGGCACTTTTCACAATGCGTGAAATAATTTATGGCTTCTATTAATAAAACAATTCTATGTGGTAAGAAGATCTCTGGGCCAGCGGCGTTTAAGCCGATAATGGACGGGTAAGAGAGAGGAGGGACTGAACAGGAGTGGGGATTGGGACGAGGAGAGAGGGGGGGAGAGAACTTCGGAACCGGGATTTTGCGACTTGGTCGACTGTCCGGGGGTATGTTGAGAGGTCATTGTGGATTGTCCGGTTAGAAACATACCCCCCGGGGGGAGCATTAAGGATGGTGCGAAGGACTTTCGATCGGAATCTCTGGATGCCAGTGTTGTCGGATGTCTCGGTGGTGGAACCCCATAGCTCTATTCCGTGTCGGTTCCAGTATCGCTTTGTATACTGTCAGTTTGTCGCTTAAGGTCAATTTCGGCGTCCGTTTTAGTAATGGCCTTAAGAGTCCAAATTTTCTGTTTAAGTCGGTTCTTTCGAGCCGGGTGTGGGGATTCCACGCGGGTGTGTCGAATTTCTAAATAGCGGAACGATGAAAACCTAGGAAATTCAGAGCCTAAACAGCACGAGTGTGCTGTTCCGTTTCGGGTTCTGCAAGTGTTGTTTCGTGGCGCACCGATACGTTCTCAAAATTCATTTCGTCCCTAGCATCTTCCTCCGCGAGGTAGTTTCAGCCCTCTTGTGCTGTATATTATTACCGATCTATTTAAATAACGAGAGCGGGCGAATATCGGACAATCGCGCAATTAAAATTACAATTTATAAATACAGAGGTGTAAATAACTGACAGTGTTCTTTAATAACATTTTGAGTGAGCCTGTTTATTTCCTCTTCGCTGTCAGCCAGATTTGCAACGTGTCTCAGTTCGTAGCATTTTGGTAGTACGGCAGCAATTTCTGAAAAATGATTATTCCTTTTTATAATGGAAAAAAAATGTTTCTATACTTGGTTTATATGAGCCCTCTCAGCCCCCGACTACAAAATACTTTATTTTTCATTCGTATATTTACGTACGATATCACAAACGATGGATATAGATTCCGCATTCATATCAGTGAATATTACGTCCATTCTATTGTAGACAGTTTTTGTACGGTAATCGAGAATATTAAAATAATAAAAACCAGTGAATACCGAGTCAGTGGGGCTAGTAAAAAAAATAATTATCTATTACCAACTTGCGGTAGGATCGCATAATACAGTGGGAATAAGCTCATTGGACAGGAGTCGTGATGGCCACTATTCCATTCCAGGATTTTTCGCGATATCTCTATCGGGAGCGGAATGGGACTCGGACAACCGCGATCGCGTTTACAACCGGTAACGGTTCCGAGACCGGAGACAAACCGAGCGGCTACCCTCCGCTAGTTCGGATGGTTTCCGGACGCGGCAAAAATCCTGGAATAGTGCGAAATCAACACGACCCAACCAACTCTGACCTAATCTTGGCGCAGTATTACAACTAATCCTACTACAAGTTAACGATATTGAATTTCCGGTTGCTTAGCTCATTTGTGAAAAAATAATACTGTAGGTTCGTGATGTTTCTGTCTCCTCTCTCGCTGCTGTTTGGTCTTTTGCTAGACCGGGGTTTCGGCCGCTCGCCATCTTCAGTAGCGATGTCTCAGTAGTCGCTTTCACTGTCACTTTCACATGTGCTGTAGTGTTGTTTCACAGTACACGTGAAAGTGACAGTGGGGGCAGTGAGGATGGCCCAAAAAACATCCAAAGTGCTAACAGTGACTACTGACACAGGGCGCTACTGAAGATGGCGAGCGGCCGATAAACCGGTCTAGCAAAAGACCAAACCGGCAGCGAGAGGAGACGGAAACATCACGAACCTACGGGGTATTCCAACCCCTCGCAGACCACAAAACGGGTATATTAAATTAGATAAAATAATATTTAAATGTTAAGCGAAATATAATATTTCGTATTCGCGGAATAACTAAATGCGGACGATGAGAGTTGCGATTACAAAGAGCGGTGAAGAGAATTTGTGAACCAAATATATAAGCCAGTTGTCTGTACAGCTAATACGTGAGAGTGAGTAGATCAAGTATATTACTTTGTAGTCCCACAAGTCTTCAGGGTCTTCAGCGAGGCCAGCGTTCTCCTCTTCGAAATCAAATTTCGGCGGATACATCAATTCCTTGAGATCAGTATCGCACATTTCATCGTCGACGATGTCAAGCAGGTACTGGAGTATGCCGAGAGCGTAAGGCCACGAGTGTGGAGCGTTCACTACAAACAACAACAACAACAACAATTCATTTACAAACAAAAAGTTACTTGGGAATCAGGCATTTCGTCCCAACTCGCGCAACTTTTTGCGACAGTTCAAAAATTTAAATTAATCTCGTCAAACTCACAAACTATACCGAGTTGACATACAACAGCGGTGTATTGCAACATATCTCACATATATGCGATGTATATTAATATATTAGTATTTTCGTCCACTTAAAATGGCAGTTCAATCCGGCCGCCTCCTCTATCAGTTTTTTAAAATAAAACGATAAAAGGGGCCAACTTGTAATTTGTAATAAAATGTAGCCTTCGGCAACGGCTACGTTAGTTTTAATTATAATAAAAGGTCAGTTAAAAGGAGTTAAAAGGAGAGTTTGATTGAGACACACCGACAACAATGTTCACCTGTGGTAAGTAAAGACTTGTCGATTTTGCCGAAATAGTGCAATTTTTTCATGAGGAACGGCAACTCCTGTTTGTAGTTGACTTTGTTGATTTCGGAGCTCGGATCGATCTTTTTCAGAAGATAGTCGGCGATATCGATAAACGTGTTGAGCGACATCTGCCTCATGCTGCCGCTACCGTGCACCAAATTCGAACCCTCCGCAGACAAATAACTGTGCATCTGTTGTGTTCAGACAAAAATAACGCCAATTTAAATATTTAATACGCAATTAGTCCAACTGCGCCACCGGCCGATACGCACTTTTCATCAGAGTGCTTTATTTCTCAAGTCGGCGTTCACGCTTATGATTGGTATTGACTAATAAACTAACATCCCCCCGAACCATATATTATGCTAGAATTATAATTATAAATTTATTATATAAGCGGTATATAAAAATGAGGGTTACCTTTTTTTCTACACTCGATTGCCATTCTTTATCGTGGATAGGTCTGAGATCCTTCTTGGACTTGGAGCCCAGACTGCTCAAACGCGATGAATCGGTGCTCATTGTCGCTGCCCTAACAGAAAAAAAATTAACCAGGCTTTATTAAAGCGTACACATTTTACGACAAACCTTATTTAAATCTGAATCGGGATTTCAAGTACGGGGTTCAACGAGTGCATTGATTCCTCGTCGCGTGAGGAATCGTGTCGGGAAGGCGGTCGAAAAACCGGTCAAGGTGACGTAAAATTAACTTGGAAAATAACGTACGGGCGGAATTGATCTAACTGGCTGTGCGAGTAATATCAGAGATTCTTCACAGTTCCAGGGGGGGGGGGGGGGGGGGTTGCTCGAAACTTTCCGAGTGGGCTCGGCATGTGTATGTTCCGTCCCGGAAACATAGAGATACAAAGGAGCTGCAGATGCACCTTGACTTCGCCATTCATCTATGCGCGTTATTTGTGGCGACAAGCTGGCACATGCCCAGAAATTATGTTCCCTCGTCTTGTTCCTGTAGCCGGTCTAATAGCTATTATTATACCTGAATGGGCGGGATGTGCCGGCTGGCAGGTTCATGTTGTGGTTGTAATACTGGTTGACGGTTTGTGGCGTCTGGCCGCCTCCGCCGCCGCCGCCTCCCTTCTGCCAACCACCGATGCCGCTCTGGCGATCCACCGAAGAACATCTCACCATCACCGGGATACTCGATCCACCCTTGTCTCTCCTACACCGATAACAAAGTATAACATTTTGTACACATTCATACAACACATAAACATACTGTTTGCTCAATATCCCAAAACCGTTTCCGAGAATATTACTTTTATAAATTAATAACGACTAAGTCCTTACAGTCTTAGGGCAGGGCTGGGCTATTAACCCTTTACGGACGGAGCCGTTCGACGATCGAGCGTCGCTGTGGACGAAAAAATTTTTCATAAAATACAAAAAAAATTATAAACGAACGAATTGAAAAAAAAAAAACAACAAAAGTAGTTCGGTCGCGTTCATGTATACGTTTTATATTCCCGACATTTTTGTGGTTTACGGTAGAACTGCTATAATGCGGTAAAAATAGTTTATGCGGTAAGCCGACATTGGCGTCCGCCAGAACATAAATACTGATACCCGCTCGGTCGGACTATCAGTATTTTAAATTGATTCGCCTACAGATAACATAATTTTCGCGAAATCCGCTATCGATATAATATAAAAATTACCGCTTTTTGCATCCGTGTCACGGTTCACTCGTCTGGCGTCGCTAAAAATGTAATAAAATACGAGGTTCCGCATTTGTTCTCCATCGACCGATACTACTTCGGGTTCCGATACGGTATCGTCCCCGGAAGCCGATATTATGCTGAAAAATGCTCATTCGTCGCGATATCAGTCCGTAGATGACATCGTTTTGTTAAGAAAACGTGACTGTTTTACCCTACCCTTGGTTATCTTATCGTTCGGAAGGGCAGAAGTAGAACGCCTCGCGGCTAAGAACTAGAGATTGGGCAGCCTCAACGCCGACACTCGTCAGCAGACGGCTATATATAAGGCCTATGTCGCCGCGGTATTCGTTTTCCGCTCAATTGTGCCTTCTTTGGTCCACTGTTCGAGTCGGTCTATCGGTCATTCCAATATCTTTTTAACCCTTCGCACCGGAGGGCTCAGCGGATCAGCGGAGCCGTTTAAAATTCGTCTTCAAACTCGAGGAGGAGGGCTCCTCCGCTCGAGGAGACGATGCGAACAATTTTCAGTTTTTAACAACGTAAGGACAAAAACAAATCGTAACAACTCTATTTATAGGATATTTCGCTTTCGGCGACGAATAATGCGGATTATTACGCTATCGATAACAGCGGACAATCCGCGACATTCCGCATGTTGAGTCGAGTCCTGTTATTCGGCAGTAGAGTCTATCGGATTACAGTTTATCCGTCGTTTTTATATTTTCGAATTGTATCTATATCCCCCGATATGCGGCGAATAGAAGAAAAATTTGTGAAAATTATACCGATATCGACACACAGTAGTAGCGATGAGATTAGAATTTGAAGTTTATAGCGAACAGTAATGTAAATAATATATAGAGACGCTCTTGGACGATATCGAACCGAGCTACACGAATCCGATTCTAACGATAGCGCGATATATTTCCCGTTATACGACGATGCGTACAGCGAGAATTGAAAGCGATATCGAGGGATCTGTGAAAGTGATACGGGGAGAAAGCGTAGAAGAGACAGAGAGCGGATTCGGCTGAAAATGACGAACGGATAGATAATTTCGGAAGCGGATAATATTCGATATTTCACCACGAAATGTGCCGGACCAGAAATTTCCGACGGTATAAAAGAACCGTTGGATTTTTTTCAATTATACTTTACGGATAGATCGGTCGAAGGAAACCTTCGAGTGCAAAAGGGTTGATATCTGGCGTTATAGTCGTTTCAACAGTAAGACGGCCAGTCTTATTGCCGAGTGTTAGAATATGCGGTGTACAGAAATTACATCTCTGTATGTTATATGTCGTTATTTCGCATTCAATCGTTATCTCACTACTTACTTGCTTCGGTGACAACACAGGACAAATAGGATTTGTTATACATAGATCTACGTCCTGTTTTCACCATCTCAGACCAGTTTGTCGACCGAGTGAAGGAAAATTGTGAAAAGGAAAAAAAAAAACCCCGGGGTTATAAATACCTGACACTGTCCGAACAGAGGGAACTCAATCTCGGGGCACTGCTCAGCGTGGACCTCCTTCCCAGCGAGGATTTCCTCATCTTGAATTATTCCGGCGGCGCTGGAATTCCTTATTAGAGAACGGAGATTGGTGAGAGAGAGAGAGAGAGAAATTCGAACGAAACCTTTTCAACCGCCCGTAACGCCTTCAGCCGCCATAAACAAACACTGCCGCCAACACAAACGTCCATCGTTTATCGTGCCTAAAATAAAATATACGTTAACCGTATTTGAAACGTTTCCCATTCTTAAAACGGCGCTAAATCTACCTCAATACTTATTATTACAACAGTACAAAATTATACTGTTTATATAGACGATTCTTTATCTATGTAGTATAGGTTGTTTTTATTGCCGCGATTTCAACGCTCTCTCGCGTTTCGGCTTATAAACGATGAAATGAATCCCGAATATTCCTGGCTTTATACACTGTATATAAAATGTACTTAATAAATATTTAAGTATAAAAAAAAATATATAGGGCACTAGCAGAGCACCGGCGCTGGCACCGCGGTGGAAATTATTTGTATAGATATCCGACAATACAAATTGGAACAGAACAATATCCCACTTAGCACAGAGTTCAATTCGGCTTCTCTCTTAAACGCTGTCCTTATATAGAATAATATTTATATATATATATATATATATATATATATATATATATATATATATATATATATTAGGTCTGTTGTTAGGGCATTTTCGAATGGCGATTGTCCGAGTCCGAATGGCCGACCTTTGAGGGAGGGGGGACAGAATTCGACGTTTCCTCGTAGAGGAGTAACGCGCGGAGAATCCGATCCATGGATCGGTTCAACGGGACGACGGGCCGTTTCAAATGTTCCACCACCGCCAAAATTCCGCCCTAACGAATTCGGTTTCTTTCTTACACCCTGCCCTCATTATATAATGACGATCCGATAGTCTAGAGATTAACTGCATGATGTAACCGATTACCCGAACGGAACCGTTAAAATTGCTATTTTTCATTTTTCTCATTAACCGTATATATGTATATATATATATATATATATATATATATAAAAATAATCGGGGCGTAATTCTGTCGGGGTATTTTGGTTAGTCGGCGTTGGCCAGACTGTCGCCTATCTGACTCGGTCTTTCTGGCTTTAATGGCTGATTATTATCAGAATCCGAGTACAAGAGTATTTAGTTTGTAAATTCGCTCCTCCCGCCCCCGGCTTATAATCACTTCTGTTTGTGTAATGCCAGTTTCGAACCAATAATCCGTTCGATAAATTCCGTTCGGTGTTTGGGCCAGTGTGTTCGTCGCGTCGCCCATTCGCCGCATATTCCGTTCGGTACAGTTTTTTTCATTGAGTTCAGTTCTTAAAAAGCGCTCTACAATCAATCATGTCCAACACCGAGCAGAATGTCACTTTGGACGAGGAGAAAGACGACGAATTGGAACAACTTTTAGACAGTCAGTATACTGATTATGATAAAGTCACTGTGTGTGTGTGTGTGTGTGTACATATATATATATATATATATATATATATATATATATATATATATATATGCATGTATTTCTGAACAGGTTGCTTTCAATATAACCAGGAACTCTTACAAATTACAGGTAAGATTGGTGCAGGACAAACGATATCAGTCATCGTCACTTTGTCATCGATTTTATCAATTTTTTAGGCGTCGCTTCTGTTCGTTTCCGTTTGCGTTCACATTCCGAATCAATCGGACCGAAAATTGAATATTCAACTCGACCGTTTTATTGATCCGCTTCTGTATCCTCCCGTCGTAGCGACTCAGTCAATTTCGTGTCGTGATTACAAAATTTTCTTTCAAATAATCGTAAATAAACAACGCGCGTAATTGGCCCGTCTCTCTCTCTCTCTCTCTCTTAACGCGTTTAAGATGCAAAAGCGCATTCGTCGCACTTCAGTATCGTGACCTTAGTACGACGCGGATTTTTAAAAACCCCTGGTTAACTACAACGGTTAATCGACTGGGCAAAGTGACATGTGCCCTAAACTGTTATTGTGATTATATATATATATATATATATATATATATATATATATATATATATATTTTAGTATTATACCTGTGTGACTGGTCTGCGAGGGGTTTGGAATGTACTGTAGTGGGTTGACCGTGATGTTTCTGTCTCTCTCTCGCCGCTGTTTGGGGTCTTTTGCTAGACTGCGGTTTCGGCCGCTCTCGCCGTCTTCAGTAGCGCCCTGTGTGTTAGTCATTAATTAAAATGAATTCCCAGAGTGACAGGATATTTGCCCCTATAATCCTCTTAAAGGATCACCCCCCAGCCCAACCACCCCCACCATCCCCCTTCGGACAATCTGACTGAGACTTTGAAAACGGATTAACAAAATCCGAAGACAAACATAATCCCCAATAACAATAACAGAACACATATATATAGACGACTGACATACTGACAGACATTACAGTACATGTGAAAGTGACAGTGGGCAGTGAGGATGGCCCAGAAAACATCCAAAGTGCTAACAGTGACTACTGACACAGGGCGCTACTGAAGATGGCGAGCGGCCGAAAACCGCAGTCTAGCAAAAAGACCAAACTAGCTAGAGGGGAGACAGAAACGTCACGAACCTACAAAATCTATATGTTACAAAATGACTAAAACGGCCGAAACCTTGACTCGGCCCCGACTATTAATTAATAGTTATTTTCCCGTCGCCATGATTTATTGTTGTTTCGAGCATCATGCACGGATGAGATAAGTCGTCGTTTGTATAAGTGGTGCGTCGTTTGTTGCAGGCGCGCTCGAGGATTTTGAAAGGCCGCCTCCCAAAAAGAGCACAGTCCGGGGGGGCGACAGCGCCGCCGACGCCGACGCCGCGCCGCTGACGAGACAGCGTGCTGCGAGAGCAGCGCCGAACAGCTCTGGAACGACGAGTTCCTCTTGGAGAATCAGAAACAGTTCGAACAGAATTTGAAAACTCTGTTCGACGAATGTAAGAACAAACCTATTCGAAACGGCATGCATAATAGACCCCCCGTCCACCGTGCTTTCAATCGCTAAAAATTCTTAATTTTCTTTTCTTATATATCGGTAACCTTATTACACTTGAACCATTTACATTTCTGTAAAGTGGCTGGCTTTACGACGCACCCTTTTAAAATAATGCAGCCGCCGTCGAATACAGAGGTGGTCCAAAAAAATGTATCCACCTTTTGACAGTCCATAACTTGGAAACTAATTGACGGAGTTGTGTCTGATTTTTGGTGAAAGTGTAGCTTAAAGTCCAACTTAAAGATATATCATAGCTGTAGGTGTTCGAAATTGTCCACCGTTATTAACATCGACACAGAGAGAAACGATGCCGCCAAACTGCACCACCGACTACTCTGACTGCACAACGTGTTCAGTCGGGATATTTGCGCGTGAATATGTCGCATGCGTGGCATTTGTCGATTAACTGGACTTCCTTTCGTCCGATTCTAAGTTTACTCGAGGAAAGAAGGTACAGCTGACACAACACAGAACACTGACTATCCGCGGTGACTGTGTCATCTTGACAGAACAGAACGACTCAATACAACGCTTTTGTACGGAACTACAAACTATATAAGACTGGCAAAAATGAGAGACAACTCGGAGGCGACGCGTGCGATATTTGCCCATGAATATGTACGATGGATTCTCCATTGCCGTTGAACCTCATTTCAATGTTTTCAGCACTTAAAATACCGCATCGAAACTGGCTTCCTTTCGTCCGATTCTAAGCGTCGCGCGCCACGTTTACTCGAGTACAACAGGGTACAACTGACACGACACAGGACACTGACTATCCGCGGTGACTGTGTCGTCCGACAAAACGAACGACGCAATACAACGCTTTGTCATGACAGCCCAACTACAAACTATAACACTACCGAAAATGAGACGTTTGCAAGTTATGGACTGTTGAACGGTGGATACATTTTTGGACCCCCTGTATATTTAAAGAATAAATAAAATAAAATACGCTATATTTATGCGTACAGTTCATAATACTGTTCAGTTAACCCCGGGGATCGGCTGCTCGATTTTTTTCTTCGTTCCGAAACCGGCTCGATAACTTATCCGTCGATAACTGTTTTATTCCGCTCCACCGTTTGTCAACCGCGTTGTTCCCGACCGGCAAATATAAATGTGTGAGATTTAAAAAAAGAAACTTTATTACGCTGTCAGATTATGGATGTTTTTATTATTTTTTTTTTTTATTCGAAGATGGTGAAATGAGCGCCGAACAGTTTGGCGAGCACATACAGAAATTGGCTGAGAAGACCAGTCGGATATTGACGCAACATTCTGACGATCCGAATTTTACGTCAACAATCGCCGAAACTTTGAGAAACATTTCAGAAGATTCCGAACGTCTACAGGCGAGTTTTTTTTTTACAATAACGCTTTAAATTTTACGGCGCCTGCTTTCGATTTCGTATTACTGGAGACTTAGTATTAAATTGCCGATTACGGCCGTTCTTTCGAAATAATTGGGCTCGAGAAAAGAAAAAATTTGTAAAATCGAAGGTTTCCCCCATCTTTGTAATCGATACTGACCACCCTACTAAGGGAGTGGGAAAAGAGGTGAACAGAGATACGTAAAATATAAACCACAATCTTAAAAACCACGATCCGCGATCTAACGTACACCTGACCTGAGTCATGGTTCTTTCCTACAACCCGATACTCATCCAGGCGTTGTGTAACATCCAATTTCATATTCTCACCCCGCATTGAGATATTACGTTACTTTGGCGAAATCAATCCTTCCCGTTTTGTACACCTGTTCAATCCCCTCCGATATCTCTATTCAGGTGTCGCGTGGCTGAAAAATAAGAATTTAGAAAAACATAACGGGGACACAAAACAGGGTTCAAAAGACGGAAACGGTTTGGGGAGGGTTTTCGGAAATGGTCGAAATTGTACGTTTTATTAAGTAGGTAATCAGTTCGTTCTGATTACTGGAAATTTAATTACTCTTCCAGCCTAAGCCACGCTCGGCTAGTTCCATGAAATGTGAATCAATTTAAACGTAATTATTCTACGGGGATTTTGCTTTCGTTATACAAATAATAATTTGAAACGCTCGGAATTCGTTATAAAACGAATAAAAGTTGTATATTTATTGTTGTATAGGGCGAAAGGGGTGACGACATTTCGTCGCTGCTCGAAGATCTGAACTTGGGAATCGGCGGCGACGCCAACATGCCCGACATGTTGCCCTTCATGCAGAACATGATGCAGTCGTTTCTTCGAAACAGGTCCTCTATCCGTGCATCAAAGAGATAGCCGAAAAGGTGATAATTACGGTCGACTATACTTAATTCCGTAGAACGGTAATTTGTCCGTCGAAATCGGATATAATAGATTCAGTTCGAATTCCGTTATTGTCCGCAGTATCCGGACTGGCTGGAAGGTCAGAAGGGGACTCTCGCCGAGACCGAATACGACAATTACAGAAAGCAATGCGACATGATGTTGGAGCTGTGCGACATTTTCGAAAAGGAAACAGCCGAAGACGGCGCCGAAATTAAGAAGGCCAGGTTCACGAAAATATTGACACTCCTCGAAAATGTAACTGCTAACGCTAAATTCGTATAAATATTGTATTATTGGCAACGAAATTTTTTTTCGTTTCCGGTTTTAAACTGTTGTTCTTTATACAGATGCATAAGCTCGGCCATCCGCCGAAAGAGGTGATCGGCGAAGGAAGCCCGTACAGTTTCGACGTAAAAGCGGAATGCCGAACCCACTTCCGGGCATCGATTCATCGCAGTGTAGTATAATGTGATTTTTCTACACTCAGGGCATTTTCAATATGATGAAATTGTCCGTCATTTAATTAACGACCCAGGTTTTTCGTTGTATTGTTTTCAGGTTTGTTTTTTTTTTTTTTTCAATTCGCGAATTCCTAAAATGAGATTGTGTTGTCGGATTGTCTCTCTGTACATATTGTCGAAAGATGTTTTTTTTTTTTTTATAACTTATGCACTTTATAACTTTATAATGTTATGCGTTCGCGCCGTATTTATTGAGAAAACACACCGTCTTACATTATTATTTGAGCGATTATATCCGCTTGTCAAATATTCGATTTTTACAAATCGTCTGAAATTTATCAGGTACAGATATAAAGTGCTCGTAAAAAAAAAAAAAAAGTTTGATTAAACTTTGCGCCGATCGGTAATTTTGAGACGATGCGAGATAAGAACAAGTACTTGTACAATTACAAATTATTTATATATATATATATATACATATGTATGTATGATGTAAAGAAAGTTATATTAGAAATTGTATTTAAGATATAATTAGGTTTGCGCACAACCCGACTATAGGCAATATACATTTGGGTGAATTGTAAACATGTAATTTAAAATTTGACGTTACTAATTATTAATAGGGATAAATTATGGGGCTATTGTTGTACGTAGTACACTGAAAAGGTAGAAATTTTATGTACGTAATTAGAAAATTTGATTCACGGCGCGTTACGGCACAACTTTGTTATGTCGAACGCGAACATTTCCGTTTGTAGAAAACGTTGAACTATAAAACTGTCGTATATTTATTGGCGTTTTCCATTTGTAGTAGTCTGTCTAATAGTAAATGTCCAACCTAATATATATATATATAATTTAATATACTCCTAG
This sequence comes from Lethocerus indicus, assembly GCA_019843655.1. Lineage (NCBI taxonomy): Eukaryota > Metazoa > Arthropoda > Insecta > Hemiptera > Belostomatidae > Lethocerus > Lethocerus indicus. Next base: position 38,996 of record JACDQD010000029.1, on the reverse strand, counting down.
TGCTGTCCTCGATCTACGTTAGAATAGTGAATAGTTCTTGCGATTTTTTTTCACTGGGTTGGACATGTTTATTCTATAATTCATATATATATATATTGATTATATAATTATGTATATATATATATATATATATATATATACACACTCGTGACTGTTGACAAGAACAAATTAATACTAAGTAAGATTATTTTAGGCTAAAAAAAAAAAAAAATTAATTATTAATAAGGGAGATAGAACAGTTAAGTAGGGGTTGAATGCGAATTAATTCTGTTGAGATTATTCCAGAATTCGGAATAATAGACCTGATAGAGGAAAGATCGGAACATCAGAATGCATAACGTATGTAGATTTATTTATTTCCATATTTATGTGTATAATACGTTTATAATAATTAGTCGTGCGATTTGGTCCTATTGCGGCTCGGACATAATATTTATCGGTTTTTCATAATATATAACTGAACCTTTTATAGGTTTGTACCTTCACCTTGTAGTGCTTGCTGCTTCTACGAGCAAAAGAAAAAAAAATGCGATGCGCGATGCGGTTTTATTGTAAGTATAAAAATGACCGATTGGTGAAATTAAAGCGCGTCTTATTTATTAAATTGTGATACCGTTTAGTCGTTTAATAATTGTCGCCGTATTGTTATATTATCATGCCCCGCTTGTCATTTCAATCGCTATTCTTAGTTAACCGATATATTAAAGAAATGTCGAAATAATAATATGTTATAGTAAGATTGTTTAATTAAATTACTCGATACCGAAATATAATGCGGAATTAGTTTTTATTCGATTCGATTTTTACAAAGTGAAGGGAAAAAAAAACAACTAATTTTCGAGACTGATTCGGAGCTTTTCAAAATATTCTAACGATAATAAACGTTATTGTATTTATTCGAATCATTCGCTCTCAGCCTATTGTTATTAAAACGAATATTAAATTGTCTGCGCAAGTTCTCGTATTACCCGTTCTAAAAAATAAACTATTGTCTGTATATGATGGAAATATTGAAATATTTAGTTGTACAGATTTAGTGAATTTTATAAAACTTAGAGGAGACATTCGGGTGATGTACGTTTTCTTTTTTTTTATTGTTTGTCGAATTCAATGTTGAAATTATTTCAATCGTTACATTCTGTATTTGTAGAAATATTTTCTTGTAGAGCTCAAACGATGAATATACAGATATTTACTGTCCTTGAAATCATGAAGTTTGTTCGAATCCGTACCAATTGAATTTTGTAGAATCCTAACGGCTAATAAAATGCACGTGTCGTACGCTGATTTAAGATTTTTTTTCTAGTCAAACAATTTATCGTTTCTGCGATTGACGAAATCAGAGTACGATATATAATTGTTGCATGGAGGTCGAAAAATTGAGATATTTCCTCTTTCCGTCTCTTCCATATTGAAATATCCTAAATCCTAACAATCCTAACTGGAGAAACTGTCTATAGTTATTTCCTTATACTAGCTCAAGTTCCCATACATAATAATAAAGTAATGTAATTAATCCTAAGTTTATTAGAGTACTTGAAGAAGTACTTTCTGTCTGAAGAAAAAGACTTTTCCTCGAGCCAACTCTGGAGCCCTAGAGGTGACAGACAGAGGATTAGAGAAGCGGGGTGATTGGCGGTTCTATTATATATTAGATGGCACGATACAGAGAGGTCAGCGGGGTGACCTTTGGCCGTGACCCGTGACCTCGGAACAACATGTCGCGATACGTCCCCGTCTGTTATATCTGTAGACATCCTGTAAATTTGTCGACAAATAAGAGCGGCCCGTTGACGATACAGAGGTGAAAGGTGACCGTTGACCTTTGGCCGTGACCCATGACCTCGGAACAACATGTCGCGATACGTCCCCGTCTGTTATATCTGTAGACAACCTGTAAATTTGTCGACAAATAAGAGCGGCCCGTTGACGATACAGAGGTGAAAGGTCACCGTTGACCTTTGGCCGTGACCCATGACCTCGGAACAACATGTCGCGATACGTCCCCGTCTGTTATATCTGTAGACATCCTGTAAATTTGTCGACAAATAAGAGCGGCCCGTTGACGATTGAAAGGTCACCGGTGACCTTTGGCCGTGACCCATGACCTCGGAACAACATGTCGCGATACGTCCCCGTCTGTTATATCTGTAGACATCCTGTAAATTTGTCGACAAATAAGAGCGGCCCGTTGACGATACAGAGCTGAAAGGTCACCGTTGACCTTTGGCCGTGACCCGTGACCTCGGAACAACCAAGGTTAGAAATTACATCGAGGTTCTGGAAAATCAAAGTAAACGATAAAAGCGAAGTAACGTAAATGGATTAAGTAAAAAAAAGCTCGGTATTTCGAGGATTGGAACGAGGAGTGAATAGAACGTTATTGGAATGTGAAATTGGAGACGGGAGTCCGAATCGTGTTCGGACATTGACCTCGATTATAAACGATATCCGTTTACATCGCCGTTTAATAATTGGAACGTATAATCGGGCATTGAAATTTCATATCATAATATCGTATTAAATAACGGAGAATATATAACGGGTCAAAAATATTGGCAGCGATATACGCAAGTGTACAGGTCTATAATAATCGTAAAGATAATATTTGTTTTTTTCCGTCTATACGTTAAATTTCGTCTGCTCGATTTATTCTCGTATAAGCTAAAATATAAAATAAATAATATACGATATATATTATAACGCGTATAATATAAATATACATTTCGCTAGATGGCGGCGGTGGTGTGATTTAAACAGCTGTGGAAGAGACAGTCAGCTGATCTAATTGGGGGGGGTGGTATCGATTTGAAAAAAAAAAATTCTCAGTTACAGACCCCCCAGTTGGAGTTCAGTTTTTTCCAGTTGTCCGCCGTTTCGACTGTGGTTTGACGATGGCTTTGAATAAATTGAGTATAGACGCCCTCAATTTGGCCAATAAACGCGTACTGATGAGGTAAACCGATTTTTCATATTACGGCCCGATTTCGGCCCCCGACTGTCGGCAGGCCGGCCGGTTTAGCCGGCCCGTTTTTCGTTCGGGGGAGAGGGCAAGTATTGGATTTAATAATATCCCAATTCGAGAATTTCACCCATTTCGCCATGTTGTAGATCTTCCAAAAATTTAATTCTCAACGAAAAATCTCAATAAAATTCACCCCCCCCCCCGGTTTTTTTTCTTTTTTTCACATCCACGACCACCACTTGACCTTAAACACTTCAGTCACCTTGACAATGGAGCCTAATTTCGATTCCCGGCAATGAATAAATTGTTAAAAAATTGTAAAAATCAAAATTTCAATTTCTATAAGGTTTAATTAATTTAAAGTAATTTTTTTTTTTCACATCGCGTACCCCTATAAAGGCGTCCGACCGATTCCTTCGTAATTATTTTATTTTTTTTTACTTTTATTCTATTATTTTTTATATATTTCTTTTCGCGTCATAATTACATTCTTTCCTTTCCGTACATAAGGACAAATACTTGTACAATTACAAATTATTTATATATATATCTATACATATGTACGTATGATGTAAAGAAAGTTATATTAGAACTTGTATTTAAGATATAATTAGGTTTGCGCACAACCCGACTATAGGCAATATACATTTGGGTGAATTGTAAACATTAATAAGGTTTTATTAATGTTATTAATAGGGATAAATTATGGGGCTATTGTTGTACGTAGTACACTGAAAAGGTGTAAGAAATTTTATGTACGTAATTAGAAAATTTGATTCACGGCGCGTTACGGCACAACGCTCCGTTATGTCGAACGCGAACATTTCCGTTTGTAGAAAACGTTGAATTCTAAAACTGTCGTATATTTATTGGCGTTTTCCAATTGTAGTAGTCTGTCTAATAGTAAATGTCCAACCTAATATATATATATATATATAATTTAATATACTCCTAGTGCTGTCCTCGATCTACGTTAGAATAGTGAATAGTTCTTGCGATTTTTTTTCACTGGGTTGGACATGTTTATTCTATAATTCATATATATATATTGATTATATAATTGTATCCCGCACATCGCATACCCCTATAAAGGCGTCCGACTGATTCCTTCGTAATTATTTTATTTTTTTTTTACTTTTATTCTATTATTTTTTATATATTTCTTTTCGCGTCATAATTACATTCTTTCCTTTCGCTAAAAAAAAAAAAAAAAATGACCCGTCGGACGCCTTTAATAAAGGTACGAGGAATTAAAAAAAACCTAATATCTCTGATGTTGGTTGACGATATCGATTTCATCCGTATATATCGAATGACCCCAGCATTGAGCCCCAACAGTAAATTTTAACGTTTAAAGTAATCTATATAATATTTGTCAAATGGCATGATTTGCACGAAACGTGCTTCCGTCCCGCGTCCGGTCAGGTGGAGAAGCGCACCTGTCCAGGTCATGGGGTCGCGTCAAGGGTGAGCTCTACACTCAGAATTTACAATTGAATTCGATCGATTCTCAATTCTGGTCGGCGTTTGCGCGTTGAATTCCGCTCTCGCTCGACGCCGGTTTGCTGCGACTCTCTCGGAACTGAATCGTCCTCTCTCGAATGTCGTAAAGGCGAGTTGAGCCATCGTTAACGTCGCGCACCAGCCAACCCCCTCCGAACTGTCGGAGATGGACCCGCAGCGACTGACGGGTCTGAACGTAAATTGCCGCCAGATTTACGGCGCGTATACTGCAGTTTAGCCTACCTGCACACACACGTTTTGCGACACGTTCGAAAGGTCACGACGGCCGACGGGTCGAAGGTCGGAAGTGAGCCCTCCGCGCTGGGCCGGCACACGTTTTGACGACGTGTTTCCGGGTCGCGGCGTCATTAGTTGATAATTAAAAGTATAGTTTGTCGCCTTAGTTTAATATACCTGTGTGTGTGTGTGTGTGGTCTGCGAGGGGTTGGAATATACTGTAGTAGGTTCGTGTGATGTTTCTGTCTCCTCTCTCGCCGCCGGTTTGGTCTTTAGCTAGACTGCGGTTTGTCGGCCGCTCACCATCTTCAGTAGCGCCCTGTGTGTCAGTAGTCACTGACAAACACATTACAGTACATGTGAAAGTGACAGTGGAGTGCAGTGAGGATGCCCCAAAAACATCCAAAGTGCTAACGGTGACAGTAACACAGGGCGCTACTGAAGATGGCGAGCGGCCGAAAAACCGCAGTCTAGCAAAAGACCAAATTAGCGGCGAGATCATATTCATCACCTTACTGAAAAGCGGCCGACAGATATTTTACATTATCGTTTACCTTTCTGTTATTTAAATATTATAATTTAATAATTTGAACTGATATAAAAGCGCCCGATAGATATCATAAATTAACGTTTCCCATTCTCAGATATTTTCAGCATGCGCTAATTGCTTTGTCATAAAAGCGATATCGTAAGTGAATAATTAAAAGTTTAGCGTCGAATTAATGAAAAAGAACTACCGACAGATATCTTACAATAATATTTAATATTCTCGGAAATATTTAGGACTATTTTGTAATTCTGTTCGAGATTACAAACTATGTGTACGGCATTAAGATACAAGCGATAAATAGTAAAATACGATTGCCGAGATAGTGATCGTAGTATAACTATGAATGTGGTGTACCCCGAATACTGTAATAAACGTATCTTTAATTACGATTCCGCTTTCTCATTTATGTGAACCCCATTTGTGGCAGCTATAATAAATAAAAGAAAAATATTTACGAATATACCTGTTTTGTGTGTGTGTGGTCTGCGAGGGTTTGGAATATACTGTAGGTTCGTGATGTTTCTGTCTCCTCTCTCTCGCCGCTGTTTGGGGTCTTTTGCTAGACTGCGGTTTGTCGGCCGCTGCCCCATCTTTCAGTAAGCGCCCCTGTGTTAACTGTCACTGACAAACACATTACAGTACATGACATGAAAGTGACAGTGTTTGGGCGTGAGGATGCCCCAAAAACATCCAAAGTGCTAACAGTGACTACTGACACACAGGCGCTACTGAAGATGGCGAGCGGCCGACAAACCAGTCTAAAAAGACCAAACTAGCAGCGAGAGAGATTGTAAACAACGAATAAAATATTTATTATTATAATTGAATCACAATATTCTATTAATCGAGAGGACCGACCAGAAAATTGCTCTCTTTATTATTTATGCAAACATAAAGAAAACAACAAAATTTACAGAGCTAACGTTGGAAGTTATTGCGGGAGGTAGCCGCCTCGTCACCGCTTGTTAAAAGTGGAAAAAACCGAAAAGCGGATTCGATTTTTTCCGTTTTATTTCTGTATGGAGCTCATCCAAAAAATATTTTAACCGGAGCCAAACTTCGGTCGAAAGTGGAAGCCAGTGAACTAAGCTAAAATTAAACCTTTAAATATATCTTTCCAAGATTTAAACAATATACATATATATATATATTTTTCTAATTATTTATAAAATGCCTAAATCTCAGAAATTATTTTAGCCCAGCCCGAATATTGTTTATTTATATATAATTTTTTTGAGAAAGCGGCCGTCGCGTCGAATAATATTTGTATTTCGTCGCTTTTCGCAGGGTCGACTTCAACGTTCCGTTGAAAGAGGGCAAAATAACGAACAACCAGCGTATAGTGGCGGCGCTCGAGAGCGTCAAGTACGCTCTCGACAAGAAGGCGAAGAGCGTCGTGCTGATGTCGCACTTGGGCCGGCCCGACGGCGCCAGGAACATGAAGTACACGCTGAGGCCCGTCGCCGACGAACTCAAGAACCTTCTGAAAAGGTACAGGTATTGTCAATAGGGTTTCGTTTTGGACCGTCCCCGCCGTCGTTCCTTTCCCCGAACCCGACCTCTACATCCACAAGTAAAATTCAATTTTCATTTCTGACGGCATTTCTGACTCGTTTAATTAAAGAACTTATTATTATTGTATAGACGTGTAAAAAACTAGATGTCCGTACGAATAATTTATTGATGGATCGTTACCACCGTGCGGAAACAAAAATTTATTATCTACGCTTATCGCAATTGATATAACGATATATAACACTTCTCTGTCTGTTACGAAACTAACACTGCATATTACGTCTTCCTATAGAGAATTGTACGAGATTAAAATTAGGTCTGAGTACTGTATGTTGTAGGCAATTATTTGTAAATAATGTTTAATATTGTTACAGTCGTGACTGCTCACCACATGCTACACTAGTATATGATAACTAATTATAACTTAGAGTCGCCTATTTCTAAGCCAATATACACGCGTAATGATGATCAGAATGTGATATGATATGAATATATTAACATTATACGTTTTAGATATCATATTTATTAGGAATTACCATCCGCGCTTTTTTTTTTTTTATAACACACATTGTATACAATTATGGAATCCATTTTAAATAGAATATTTGTTTACGTACTGTTGTGCCAAGACAGTCGAAGATTCGCTTGAATTACTCGAACGGTTTCGGGAGGTTGCTTCCTGAGCCTAAAACGAAATAATATTTTGTCTTTTAGCCGTGCGCGCCGCCTAACGCACGAAATCGTTTATTTTAAAATTGAGAACCGATTTGAGAAGATGTGTTCGGCAATTTCAAAAATATAATATACTCGTTTCTTGTATTGTAGCCAATCAATTTGCGAATGCGTCGATATGAGCCTGAGATGAGTGAAAAATCCCCCGACCATTCACTCCGTCGCATAATAACTCGCGAAAATGATCGCAAACTGGATAACTGGTCGTAACCCACCGATACAGGCTATAAACGCTGAAAAAATGTGAAAAACCTTTACTTTGTGTGAAGACCCATTTTAACTCGTTTTTTCCGAATCCGCACTTTTCAACCCGAGTTTCGTTATCTGCTCGGTTATGAAAAGCGATAAGTGCGACGTCGGGCCGACCGTAATCGCAGCGTCTAATTGTTGTTGGTGGGGTCCGGCGGGTGTTTCCAGGGAAGTGCAATTTCTGGGCGATTGCGTCGGGCCCGAAGTGGAGAAAGCGTGCTCACAGCCCGAGCCCGGCACCGTCATACTGCTCGAAAACCTCAGGTTCCACGTCGAAGAGGAGGGAAAAGGATTGGACGAAAAGGGCAACAAGGTAAATCGCCTCGCTTTATCGGCTTCTTTTAAATATTTTTATTATTGTTGCGAGCGTTTTCGAGTTTATTTTTTTTTTATTTACAGTCGTAACGAATTCAAATTTATCACAAATTAACTCGTGGTGGGATCGCGCAGTACCGTGGCAAGAATGTTGCATCCTCGGTGATGGGGTTGGGGTGGGGTGGGGGCGATATATACCTGGAGGTGAGATGCTGTCCTCTTTCTTCGGTGGCGGTTCATAATCCTCTCGGGGATTACGAGTCCGGGAATCGTTCCCTGCCGATGTTACACCGTATAAAATCTCTCCGTTAAACTTCTTTATTTCTATCGGAAGGAAACTGTTTGAATACTGGGGAAAGAGACACGGGGGGGTTGGTTGGGGTAGTAGTGTTATATTTATCGTGGAATAATTTTTGTTCGGGTGCAGCCACAGTCGGCCCACAGTTTTATGCGGCCGGTTTCACCGAAAAAGTTATTTTGTGATAATTCGAGTTCCGTTCACGGAAACGTTTATCTCGTTCAAATTCACAAATTTGCCGACGTATATATGAAATTATTTCGGGCTCGATAACTCGATTACTACCGGTAAAACCGGTGGAATTCGATTGTAACTCGACGCGAGTCGGCACCGAGCGTTGCGTTAATAGCGTTAACCCTTTTGCTGCGAACGGTGTTTTTTGGCGCCGTCCATTTGTTTTGCGTTTCGGTATTAATTAACTGTATACTCAGTACGGACACAAACTGCTGTCGCACCGGATGCCGAGAGAGCAATTTTCATTTATAGGCGCTCCGCAATGAAAGGGTTAATAAAACTAGCGTCTAATTTAAGCTGTGTGATTTTGTGTGTTTAATGTACGAGTTTTAATTGTGTGCAGTTTCTCCAGTGAATGCACCCGATCGATATAAAGGCGAGTTTATTTTTCAAGTTTTTTTTTTCACTCAGTTTCCCACTTTTCAAATATTAGTATCCATATCTCGCTATAGAATTTATTATAATAATTATAATTCGAAGACGAATTTTTTATGTTGTATATTTGATAGTGCCTGAATATATGCGAATTCACCCGCATAATTAATCTATTTCGTTGTTCATTTATTACGACGTTAACGGCGAGAGATGAACTACAAATGTTGAAATTGCACTTTGTGCGCTTTACGAATCGACATTTCACGCACATTTTTTTCACATCTAATTACGATAATTTTTTTTTTTTTGGTACCGTAAGTATATTTTAAAATTTGCGGCGTAATTTTGTTAATGACTAAAATATATTAAGGTTTGGTTTTCATTTTAATTTCAGTTGCGAATACCGCTAATCGATGCAGCCACTCTGCGCAAGGTAAAATCGTTAGCCAAAAAAAAAAAAAAAAAATAAATAAAATCTGGACAATATGTGGTCGGTCTGTCATAAGCAGGGGCCTAACTCGACAATAATATTGGGATGTGCGAATAGAGAATTTTGTGCGGCCTAGCATCTGTAAATGTTGACACGATTTTGTGTTTTTATTATTTATCTTATGCACGAGCGTTTGGAGCTCGTTAGGAGCCTATTTTTAGGCGTAGGTACAGTTAGCTATTTTTTTCATTTTATAGACACTATTTGAGGAATAGACTCGACTTTGTAAGTGGGGAAGAGAAGCGGTCGTCGGACCGCTAGTCATATAGCGCACGAAGGGCTCTCTGTTCAGGCGACGCCGCGACTTAACTGTCGCTTCTTTCAATCGATTTCAACCCTTTCGAAAACCCTTCTTTCCGACTGCTATAGAGTTAAATGACGAGCCCGTTCTTGAAAAATTTGTCAACGGAAAGACAATTCGGTCGATTGCCAGGAGCCAGTAAATGGAAAAAAAAAGGTTCGAGTTAATTAAACCGGTTTCGGTTTGTTACCGTGACGATATGATGATGGTGAACGCCTATAGCGGGGAATATTATACTTTGAGCCGATATAAATTTGCCAACCGATTTAGTTCATTTCTTAAATTTAGGCTTATTTGTAAAAGACATTGTTGTAGATATAGATATAAAGTCTATATCCTACTTTGTGATATGTTCTATTCGTACATAGGCGATAGAACGAAATGTTATATTGACGTAAATAATGACAATTTCTCGTTCGCACGTCTCCAATTTTGGGATATATATATTAATAATAATAACAAAATACGCGGGAAATGCTTTTTCGAACCTCTTTATCTCTCTGTTATCTTTTCTCTCTCTATTTCAGCGTTTCAAATTTGCTTGCTAATTTTCTCGTTCGTTTCTTTACTTTGAGAATCGTTGCAATTTTGCAAATGTGCATGTCCACTATTGAAAAGGTATGTTTTCGGGGGACGGTTTCAACTGGAATTTTCAAATTAACAGTGGCTTTAACTGTCGGCCGGCCCAGCCTCCTTATAGAACATATAAAGCTCATTCGTTACATTAACCGGTCCAAATGTTTTGTCATTTCTATCTGTTACAAAGATTAGGGATAAAAAGAATGTCCACGTCCATATCTGACGAGGGTCAAAAGTGTCGACTACGTTTTCTAACAATTACAAATTTGATTTTAGGCGACGGACAGGAGGAGCACGTCCAATATTCATTTTATTATACCAATATCGGATCGTTATAAGAAAAGAAACCCCTTTTTTTTCTGGATATTCGACAAAAATTTCCTTCTTGACCGTTTTTCATTTGACACTCATCAAGTTGCTTAATTGAATTTTAACATTTCGACGTATTAACTAATAACTAATAATTGTTGTAATCATTTTAAAAGAAGGACTATGTTTGTACGTATGTATGTACGAATTGTGAAATGCATAAAATGGTGGTTCACGCTGGTATCTCTAAAATTGGCTGGACGGGATATCTAACCGACTAATATATTTGTTAATAACTCTTTATCGAATATAATATATAACTGGCTCGTAGATATACATAACATTTATCTGTAATTTTGTCTGTGTTAGAGATAAGGAACTATTATAATTATTATTATCGATTATAAGCGTCTGAAAGATTTATCACATTTCTAAATAGTTTGTCTGTCCTATATTTGTATAGTAAACAATTTGTAAATTATTAAATAAAATTTGGATTCGATAAAAGCGAATAATAAAATTTATTTTGTGCCGGAATGATGGTTGAAATCGTATATTTACAGATGAATCTTACAAAAACGAGCCAACATTTAATATAAACGATACACTAATTGCAACTGTACAAAAATTGTTCTTTCTTCTAGTTTAATTGTAATTATAAAGGTAATCGTATTTATTTGTATATAAAGAAATATTTCTTGGATCGCGCTCGTTTTCATTTTTATATTCTAGTACACAGTTACAAAAAATATACCGATTTTATTTTCCCCTCCATTTCTATGGACTACAAAATTGCAACTACAAAACTTACAAATCGGCATTATCCATATTTTGGCCATTATACACAACCAAATATTACTGTCGATCGAATATTGCTTTTCATATTTTACCTTTAGCTACCTTATTCTGGCTACCTCTACCTTTACCAGCCAAACGGTATTAAAACAAACCGGCTCCCACAGTGCCGCAGTTATTTACAAATAAGATAATTAATATCTTCGTTTACAAAGTCGGGTTGTGTAAGGTTTTTTGAATGTATACAGAGTATTTGCGGGTTGTTTGTTAAATGTTATACATACTGTACAATTTCTAATGACAATAACAGTAATGGACGATCACGGAGGCTTTTCGATTATTAACGGATCGATTCGATTTGAATTTTTTTTTGGGGTCGCACCAGGTGAAGGCGGACCCGGCCAAAGTGAAAGAGTTCAGAGAGTCGTTAGCAAATTGGGCGATGTCACGTCAACGACGCTTTCGGCACTGCGCACAGGGCGCACAGCTCAATGATGGGCGACGGATTCGAATAGGAGGGCGCCGGTTTTCTCCTCAAGAAGGAGCTCACTTATTTCGCCAAGGCGCTCGACAAACCGGAAAAGTTAGTATTAATATATTTTCTCCCAGATTAGATCGCCCAACCGGCTGCAATTAGTGCGATCGTGAAACCGAATTGTGTCATATTGCGGCACAATGACAAACAGACTTAAAGTAAAGTACTGATTGAATTCTTTCGAATAAGATATCCTTTAATAAATGAATCGGCCCCGAATATGTTTAACGGGTACAGTACGCTTTATGAAATTTGTTTATAAGTTATAACGTTCGCCTCTCCGAATTCCAGGCCGTTTCTTGCGATTCTCGGCGGTGCCAAAGTGAAGGATAAAATTCAACTGATCGAAAACCTGCTGGACAAGGTGTCGAAATGATCATCGGCGGAGGAATGGCCTACACGTTTCTTAAGGAACTCAAGGGAATGAAAGTGAGTATAGAAATTGGGGATTGGGGAAGTGCCCTCGAGCCACTTTTCTGTCGTCTGAACCGGCACAACTCCTACTGTAACTGTTACATCGTACCACGATCGCCATATATAGAACGGGATGATGATAAGGTTTCCCCTTGCGGCGTTTCAATAACTAATTCCTCGGTGATAAATAATTTGTGAAAAATCTATCGGTTCTTTTATGCGTGGAAATACGCGCGCTCCTACTGGTCTTTCACCGGATATAAACGGTATTCTTCCGGGGGATTTCTTCGGATTCCGCGGACACTGTCCATTCCGAAGGTTCGGTCTCTTCTGTACCGAGTCACTTCGGCTTCCGGATTCCGATTATTCCTCTTCTCACTCCTCTAACGTCATCGTCATCTTCATTCTTACGGGCACAAGCTGTCTACGTAGCGATGTAATTTCGTTCGTTACCGCCGAAAAATCGAACTCGTCTTCGCCGGAAGTAATTTCTTCGTCGTATTCCATACTTATCGGGGGCTCTCGGTAACTTTGAAAGCAATGATGCGATCGACAAGAAGGTCGAGTTCGAACCGATGTCGAAGCCGGAGTTCCATCGCTAGTATTTTTGAGATAGGACATTTTATCGCCTGAGCGCGGTGCTGAGACGTCCTTTATTTCGGATAACGCACCCTTATAGCTATTTGGAGACCGTAATATGATCTACAAAAGGCCGAGTAGACCTTTCGAGCGATATTCCTTAGGTCGAACACAGATAGACGCATATTGATTCTAATGGTGCCTCTCTCGAGGCACCGCTCCAGTTATCGCATCACATCCAGTGGCGCCTGAGAGAGGGGCACCGCTCGAGCGCAAACGGTTAATAACCGATAACAGTTAATAAACAATAACAGACGCGATAGAGCTGACTAGAGCCATTCATTCCTCCGCTAACCCGCTTGTTTATTCTGTGTCTTGGCCATGTAGTTTTCTCCTGACGTTACCGCGACTGTTACACCGTCAGGAACCGCACACGACATTACACAATCATACCGAAAGTTAGCGATAATAATAAGTCTCTAATTGCGACTCCATACGGGTGATACCATTAAACGAAGAGCTCACAAGTGTTAATGGCTTATAAATAATTTTTAAATACGAGTATTTATATATCTATATTAAATTAACGGGCAATGACAATTCTTTTGAGTACTGACTCGATGCTACATAAGAAAACATATTTGTCGCAATAAAAGAATATCCGCTTCTAACGTATTAATAATTGGGTAGCATTTTCTTCTATTTTGTTACGATAAATGAATTTACAAATCGATACAGAATATTTACAGCACAACTGTCTCTGCAGAAATATCTATATATAAAGTTAAAAGCTGTCACGTCGTGTATGCACGTCTGTCAATTGTGCAAATCCACACCTTTTGCACCGATTCCATTCAAACTTGACACTCGTATCCGTCATCTCCAGGAAGGAACTGGACACATACATTTTTGTACGTAATTGTTTCGGCTGAGGCGTAATGGGGTCGTGGGTCGATATAAAATAAAGTGCGGCGGTTTTTGTCGACATCGGATATAATGATTGAATAAAAAAAAATTTGTTTAATATGCTACGTACATTAATTATGACGGGCGCGCGATTTATTTTTTTTTTCAGATTGGGAACTCGCTGTACGACGAGGAGGGCGCCAAAATTGTGGGCAAACTGATGGAAAAGGCCGATAAGAACGGTGTCAAATTGCACCTGCCCGTCGATTTCATAACCGCTGACAAGTTTGCGGAGGACGCGCAGACCGGGGAGACGGACATGTGCCAGGGGATTGCCGACGGCTGGATGGGACTCGACATCGGGCCGAAGTCGAGAGAAATATTCGCAGAGCCGATCAACAGGGCTAAGATCATCGTATGGAACGGGTCAGCCAAATCAGCTAGCGCAAACAACACGCGCACAAATTACAACTGTAGCGTTAATCGCGTTAACACTAATTAGACCCACTATCTGCACTCCGCATTATCGGGCTGGTTTCTTTTTTATAGCTTTCCAATTTATGGCCGTTGAGCGTTTTCACCATCCCACACTACTTTACTAATCCCGAGTTAGATTGAGGTTGTCATACAAGAGTTAGCCGTCTAAATGTCTAACTGAAAATAGTGTTGATTGGCGAAACAATGAGCAGGGCAGTAGCGCCGTCCACCCTCCATCCATCCATCCATCCATCAATCAATCAATCCGCTCTAGTAACTGCCAATTGTGCTATTTAGCGACAATAAAAATATAGCGCATGGTAAAGTCCATCTAACGAAGTGAAACTTGTCAAACATCAAAGGTTACAGAGGTACAGTGACATTTAAATGGGGAAAATGCCAATAAAATACCCTCTAATATTAAACAATTTTAATAAAAGACAAATAAGAGGATACGTATTATCGACCGATTTATTTATTTTTTTTTTGGCATTATCTCTAAAAATGTAACTATAGTCGTAATTGGGTTTGGATCGAAAATTTACTTAGTAGCGGCGGAATGTAATGCGAAATTGGCCGAAGCTAAAATGCGATGTGTGTGTGTGCAGGCCGCCCGGAGTTTTCGAATTTGACAAGTTTTCGAACGGCACCAAAAGCTTCATGGACGGAGTGATAGCGGCAACAAAGTCGGGAGCCGTCAGCATCATAGGCGGAGGCGACACGGCCACATGCGTCGCCAAATGGAAAGCCGAGGACAAGGTGTCGCACGTATCTACCGGAGGCGGAGCCAGCCTCGAACTATTGGAAGGTATATATATATATTTACATAATAATAATAATATAGAAATATCGTATAAATAATCGACGATGATTATGTAAATGAAATTTAGTCGGTCTGGGCTTGGAAGGGCCATCTCGAGGGCTTCTCTAGTCTTCCGGTGTTGAATCAAAGAAGTTGATGGCGCATTAACTGTTTGAGTGCTGAAGAGTTTTCATATATATATATATATATATATATATATATATATATATATATATATATATATGCTAAAAGTGCGGAATGAAATGCGTAGTAATTTTTTTTTTGTAGAACAATAGAAATGGTTCTAATGGTTATTTCTAACAGAACCGTTCGACAAATGCTTTCATTTCTACATTGGTTGCTGGTACCCGAGATTCCAAGCGTGAACGTCGTTTCAATGTTCAACCGGAAAACGAAAACTGTTCGGCATAGCGATTCGTTCATATCGCCATTGTAGCGAAGAGCGAAGTTGAAAAAAAAAATTTACCGAAATATTCGACGGGTTTTGCTTTGGACCGGTTACCGGCGTTCGAAAATATTGTGTCAACGGGTAAAAAACTGTCAATAACATTATCATCGGGGGTAGTTGTCGTAACTTCATCATCATCACCGCTATCGCTAATAATTCGCAATCTCTTACGGCGGATGACGATATCACTTGCGCTATCACTTTGAAAGTCATTACTGTATACTCTTCGTTATCACTTGTCGTAATATCGCAGTCACTTTCGGATGAATGAAAAATTGACACGGTGTGTATTTTTCGTGTAATGATCGGTATAACACTCGTCGTGAAAGTGAAAACGCGCTCAAACGGTTAAATATGACAGAAAATTACGAACATATTGTAATTCCTTTTTTGGCGCTGCAACACGCCGTAGCTGCATATTATATTACCGGTCACCGAAGGGTGTTAATTACTGTCGGGTAGGTCGGGCGGGAAGAAAATTTCATTTTCTTTACAACATCGGGTAGTTTAACGAAAAATGATTTTTCGATTTCGCTATCGCTTCCGGCCCCGATTTCGTTACGCCGGTCGAATTCGAACTATAACCGGGAATTGTTATCACAAAGTTGGACGGGAGACTATAATTTGCGATTATTGAAGAAACGGTTTTTGCGCTGTGTACGAATAGGGTGCAAAGCGAGGGATTAGGTTCGACGTTTCGTTAAAAACAATTGATCCGATTGTCCGTTAACGGATCCTTCGCTAATGTCGGACTCCACGACTGACGTGACGAAATTATATTATTATTATATATATATATTATTATTATTATATCATCCGTGTGTATCCAATTAGGTAAAGTGCTGCCGGAAATTCGCGCTGTGAATGGCCGCCGCTAACCACCCGACCACGACTACGACTACGACACTCACATTGAACTCATTCGCTGGTATTAAAGGTATATATATACAATATATCGCATCCGCATCATTGGGAGGCGTACCTATATCATATTTAAGTTGGATAACCAAGCAAGGTCGGTTATTGACAGGAGACGACCGGACGTAACACTGTTACACGAAAGCACATAATAATAACTGGCTGGCGCGATAACGCGCCAGAATTGTGCTATATTTTTAATAAAAATGAATCAATTCGATACGATTGAAAGGTTGCAAGTGATAAATATAATAAATCCGGTTCCAACGAAGTCGCAGAGTTACAGTTGTCCTTTGAAGTCGTTGTTACAAAATTGAAAATTTTTTTTCGCTCGAGGCGAGCTATTCTCGCCCAATAAACGATAGTCGAAAAGAAAACGTCGAAAATTCCCAATGTTTTATTCGCTATTTGAATTAGTTTACGGCCATTCATGAATCTGTAAAGATGGTTTTTAACTGCAACGGTTTTTTTTAATTTTGACAAAGTCTATTATTTTGAAGACGGACGGAAGAACAACTGGTGGGGGGGGGGATTGATGATATTTTGAAAATTTTTCAAAATGAACTCCCGACTATTTAAAATTCCTTTTTGTATTTCATTTCTGTTTGTGATTGCAGGCGATGAAATTGAAAAAGACTTCGCTTCACCGCCTGGAGAACACACACACACACAAATAAATAAATATACATACATACATACATACATACATGCATAGAGACAGACAGGAACTGTGTAATATGTGCTGCCTATTACTTACGTTAGCAGCGTGTGCAGACCTCTTTTATATATTCTATTTAGGGGGAAATAAAAATTACTAAACAAAAAAAATTAAAAACAAGTTTATAAAAACGTTTATTGTTATATATCTGTATAAAAATATATAAAAAGTTATATTTTTGGTTTTGGTTATTTTGTACATTGAATGTTGGATAATACGCTTTGTTATAGAAAGCTTTATATGTTGTTGTTAACGCGTCGAATAAAAAAAATCAACTAACACAATTTATACGTGTAATTCTTATATAAAGAGTATAAAAAAGTGCGACTTATTAGAATTGGATATAGAACAAAAATACAAATATCCTATTATAATTAAATAAACGGTATATTTGCTGCGGGAAATTGACTATTTACTGTCCCATCATTTCCTCGTCCTAGTTCTCCCGGGTTTAAGGTAGTAATAAATTAAAAGGGTGACTTATGTATAGTTTACATAACGAGGGTATAAGCGTCTGTCGTAGTAGTGTGTGTGTACCGACGATGAAAATCACGAAACGGTGAGCATTTCCGATTCATTTTTTGTGAATCTCTTCTATTCGGTATAATAAATACAACTTTAATTTGTGTTTGCGTACGTTCAATCTAACCGTCGCGACTGTTCACAGATACTGGCCTACTTATTGCATTCAAGAGTCAAAACAATAAATAATACGACAGATGGGTGAAGGTTTTATTTCAAGTCGTATTACCGGTAATAGTGCGGTAATAAGGACCTTCTTTCGGCGGTGTCGATGCCCCGCTTCTTTTGCGAGGGAGAGAGAGAACATTATCGATATTAATATTGGCTTATTTCTCCTAATTTCCAGTGTACGGTATACCTCATCGAAGGGGCCTTCTTCCAACCGACTAGGTCGGTGACTATGGCCAGAGTTGGCGACAGTTGGCGCAGTACACAGTGAAAAATGACAGCCGACATCGATCAACATTAATTTGTTCGGTCGTCACCCCCGTCCCACAACCCTTAGACGACCTCTTAGCCCGCTGTTACGCTGCCGTCGTACCCTACCTAAATCTCCCTCTCTCTCCTCTATCTATTACACTTTCAGGTACTGTACTCTCGGGGAAGTTATGCCCATCCTCTCTGTCTGTGTGTGTATCAGAGAGCTCGTCTCTGTATTTTTGGGCGTCGTCCGATTCCGCCAGGGATGTCCTGCTCCTGCTCCTGGTGCTGGTGCGATGGTGGTGCTGGTGGTGGTGGTGATGGTGGTGGTGGTGGGGCCAAAGCCGGCCGAAATAGCCCTTGTTCAGCCTCTCCTGCGCCCACCCTGGCGAGTAGCTCACGAATTGGACCTGAAACACAGACACAGCGTTGTTATCACCGAGGCCACAAGTAGCGAGGCGTACTGCTGGTTGGTCGAAGGTTTGGCGGCGACTAAGTAGTGGGGATTTTCACCGGCGAATGGAGAGAATCGATATGTACGGCTTATACGTGCTGAGATGTCGGCAGCTTATAAATATGTCTCAGCGCCGCCTGTCCTACCGTACTTGGTTGGCGGCCGAGGCTATATATTGGATGATAAACGAACCTGTACAGTAGCAGCTGGTGGGGGGCCTCGTCGAATAATGGGCCGGGGTTATTGTTGTTGTTGTCGGGCTGGCGGTATTGGTGATGAGTGTTGTTGTTGTGGGCGACAGTATCGAAGAGTGGGCGTCGAACTACGCCTGCCGCCGTGGACATGACCGCAGGCAACGACCTGACACTGCCCACCTACGACAGACAGTGGACAGTAGAGTGGAAACCAGCGTATTGCCATATTATATTGTACTGTATTTTATAGCGACCTGTAGAAGTGGGTGGTGTGGTGGTGTGCGCCCGGAGGTTGGTCGTCGGTCGGCGCTGTTGGTATTGTGGTGATAGCGCCGCCCGGAAGAAGGAGAGGCGGACGCCCGCGGTGGTAATTCCTCCTCGACCTGTCACGCCGTCTGTCTGCGCACAGGTGAGGTTAAGCGGTTTTCATTACAAATTCAAATATCCGGACGGCGGTATCTTTCAATTCGATAACGGACAGTACGGAATCTTGTGATCGATGTCGGTTCGGTTGGAGGCGTTTCATTTTCTGGCCCAGTTTGCGTGCAAAATTGTCCAGGTAGAACGAGTTTCACTTTGAAAATTCGCGCATCACGCGGAGGGACACCTTCTTCGGAATACTATAATAGTTTTCGGATAATTTACCCCGGTTTTTTTTATACTACCGCTCGATAAATAAACTTGTATATCTCTCCGATGTCCTAGTTTAATTTTGTCGAGAGTTCGACAGTTCGACAATGTATTCTCTAATTAGTAGATTACAATTGTTTAGCTAAATTTATAAATCGGTTTCTCTTAAAATTTCCTTTTAAGAGACCAATTTAAACCGCCGTCGGATAAACGCGGTAGTAGTTAGATTACAAATTACAAATGTACAATTTTATATACAGGTGTCTAAATTGACACCAGTTTTGAATCGAATAAAAACGCGGTTTTCCCTTTAAAAGTACGCAGTATAGGGCTGTGTATGGAATTATAACGGTCGCGGAAACAGCATACAGAGTTCAGCATACAGCGTACAGTTTTTCTCATTATTTTCTTAAATATTGTCCGACAATGAAAAGCGTGTTGTTTAAGCCCCAATCCGTTTCGAACCCAAATCGATTCTCTCCGTCTTATATATCGTATACGTATATATATGGCGAAAGTGATGTAAAATTATGGCGAAATTTACCATGTTCAAATGCCTGAGACTGGCGATTACTTGTTTTCTTCCCTCCACGGGTGTACAGCGACTGGACGCAGACCAGTCCGCCGACCCTGAAACAGTAGAAGAACAAAATTGTCGAAATTTTATTTTCTAAGCGCCACCGTTTAGGCGCCGATATTAAGCGAAATGATAAATCGAACGTCGGTTATCGAATCGGAAGAGAGAAAAAAGTAAAGTGGCGACATATTTATATAGATATATATATATATATATATATATATATATATATATATATATTGAAATGGATTGAGGCAAGCTTGATGTAATGCCCAAATATAGTTATAACCGATCATATATCGCAACAGAGATCTCTTATCGGTTCGATGGTGTCCTCGGCATTTCTATTTCGTTTACACTCTATAATCTAGTTAACGTTGCGGAGCTGACATAGCGTTGGCGGTAGTCAGATTATCGCGGACAGAGTTCGTTCAGCTCGAATATAACTCATATATCGTACAATAGGACCAACCTGACGATTAGTGCAGATTGTTATCTATTGTAGATATTGTATCGGTTTTATATATATATATATAATAGTCTATACTGCCTCTACAGACGGGGGGGTCCGAAAAAATGTATCCCGCCGTTTAAAAGTCCATAACTTGCAAACCGATTGACACTGAATTGTGTCGCATCATTTTTGGTGAAAGTGTAGCTTAAAGTTCAATTTGAAGATATCACACAGCTGTAGGTGTTCGAAATTGTCCACCATTATTGACATCCACGCACAGAAACGATGACTGCACAACACGTTCAGGCTGGGATATTTGCACGTGAATATGTAGGATGGATTCTCGAAGTTCATCCAATGTGCGTGGCTTTTGTGTCGATAAACGACGTCGTTTAGACGGGGTAAAAGTGCAGAGGAGTTAAACCCGGTGGATACTCTACGGCCTCTATCCATCTTCCTGGAGATAAGCCCATACGCCTGGCGCTCGTATGGTGCAATTGCCTCAACTACAACACTATAACACTACCGAAAATGTGACAACTCGGTCAATTAGTTTGCATGTTATGGACTGTTAGGGACCACCTCCGTATATATAGTCTGGAGGTGGGCAAAATGTCTCCACTTTAGGTCCCGTCCAAACAGCGCCGTTAGGTGGTTCGATGATTGGCTTTGACTAATATTAAGGTTGTTGTCGACTTACGTTGACTGCCAGCGCCCAGCTGGTCACCTCAGTCAGGCCGTGGACAGTGCTCAACCTCTGCAAAATGATAACAAACCGATAAGAAAACCTTAACATCTCCCTCCCTCTCTCCCTCTCTCTCTGCTCTGCTTTGGCCAGGTGTCTCTGTCTGTTGTTTAGACACCCGCTGACATTGTGACCTGGGCACAATGCTCCAGTGGCCTTCCTCCTGGTCTCCCTCCTACCACTCTCTTTCTATCTATCTATATATATATATATATATTTTTTTTTTTTTGAGTAAAATATATAAATAATTCTATGACCCAAAATTGAAGGCTCATAGAGAGAGGCAAGTCCTGCCTCGGGCAGTAGAATGGCCGACAGGCCCGCTCATCAGACAACAAGGTAACTGAGCCGCCTCTGGAGAAGACAAAACGCCACATTAATTTGACAACAGACTGATTCTGACTCCAAGAACAAAACAGACCTTGCTCTCTCGCCCCCTCTCTCTCTCTCCTCTCCCCCCCTCCTCTCTCTGTAAATATAAATATATATATATTCATCTTTTTATGTATATATATATATATATATATATATATATATATATATATATATATATATATATATATATATATATATATATATATATATATATATATATATATATATATATATATATATATATATATATATATATATATATATATATATATATATATATATATATATATATATATATATATATATATATATATATATATAATATATATATATATATATATATATATATATATATATATATATATATATATATATATATATATATATATATATATATATATATATATATATATATATAATATATATATATATATATGTAAAATTATATATAAGGTGAATATATATATATATATGCATGTATATATATGTATAAGATGTATATATATATGTAAGGTGTATATATATAAAATATATATATATATATATATGGATATATATAAGGTATATATGTATATATATATAAAATATATATATATATATAGGTATATATATAAGGTGTATATATATATATATATAAGATATATATATATATGGGTGTATATATATATATATATCTCTCTCTCTCTCTCTCTCTCTCTCCCGTCTCTCTCTCTCTCTCTCTCTCTCTCTCTCTCTCTCTCTCTCTCTCTCTCTCTCCCTCTCTCTCTCCCCCTCTCTCTCTCCTCTCTCTCCCCCTCTCTCTCTCCTCTCTCTCTCTCTCTCTCCCTCTCTCTCTCTCTCTCTCTCTCTCTCTCCCCTCTCTCTCTCTCTCCCTCTCTCTCTCTCTCTCTCTCTCTCTCTCCTCTCTCTCTCCCTCTCTCTCTCTCTCACTCTCACTCCCTCTCACTCTCTCCCCTCTCGCTCGATTTAGAAAACTCCGGATAACTCGTTAAGGGGAGCGCAAACAACCGGCCAAACTGTACATTTAATTTGAATTATGGGTTGACAACTAAGTAATTGTAGGAATTCACCGACAAGTGGCGTTGTACATGTTTTTAAGTACGTCAGTACATCTTTGTACACAGTTAAGCCGTAGACGGTTTCGAACGCGCGTATAAGATACATTCTCCGCAATGTCCCTTGTCCAATTAAGGGCTTTTATTCGGTCATCGTCGACCTCCAGTGGACGTCCACTGGCGCTCCTCGTCTTTTAACGAAAAATCCCCCCCCGACCGGAATTCCGACACCGCCTCCCTTTTAGAGCTTCATCGTTGTACACGGCGTTCGATTAATTCCGCACAATTACTCAGTAGTCGCTTTTAAATCGTGATTTTGGCGTTTATTTATATTGGCCCTATAGCTATACTGTGGCTGAAGCTCTACTTACATTCGATATGCCGGTGACCAGAATGGCCGAGAGAAGGAAACTGACCAAGTAGCCGACAGTCAGTATGTAGCCCAAATAGGGGACTCGACCTGACAAACACGTCACACATCACACATCGTATGTACATATATTGTGTTTTAATAACAAAAAAATGACAACCTTTTCCAGTTTATATAGATGAAAAACTGGTGGTGAACGTCAGGACGGGGCCATTGAAGGGCGCACCGGCGAACCGACAGCCCTCCAACACACAACATACAAACAACTGTTATATTTCTTTAAATACAAATATTACATCGATAAAACCGATATACAAATGGGGGATCCGAGCTCGTTATAAGTTTCGACAACGTTTCATGAAGGGGGATATTCGATTAAAAAATGCCGAGATTATGTCAATTTGTGAGGAGAAAACGGAGGGAAAAATCCGGCTCTCTTAATTTTTTTCCATTCATTCTTTTCTGTCACAACTGTGACCCGGAGGACCTGGTTAAATAAAAATTTTTTGTGTCAGGACTTAAGTAGTAATGTTTAAGGGAATATATTGCCGGCCGGCGGAGGAGAGCCGTTACTTATAGCCTGTCGAAGGACCTGGGAAAGAGAGGATAGATATCCAGGGACCGGCGACACTCCCCATAGAACGAGGAGGAGAGAGGTACACCCTCCCGCCCGCCATTACATAAGTTCTTCGGTAGAGAATACGGAACCAGGAGACTCGGACCTGGTGAGGGTCCTGCCGGGGGGCAGGCCGAGGACAGGAAGACGAGTGGGGTCCCTAGGCCGGGACCTGGACACGCCGGCAGGAACTGGGTTCTAGAACCTGGGGCACGGACCTGGCTCTGGACACGCCAGCAGGACGACCGAGTCCTAGACCAGGACTAGGGCCCTGGAAGACGACTGGGGTCCTAGACCGGGACCTGGACACACGCCGGCAGGACGGCTGGGTCCCTAGACCGGGGCCTGGACACACGCCAGCAGGGACGACTGGAGTCTGGACCAGGACCTTTTTCCTAAGAGTCCTAGACCAGGATTAGAAGACGACATTCGAGGGGGCCTGGAGTCCTAGACCAGGTCACGCCGGCAGGACGACTGAGTCCTAGACCGGGACCTGGGGACACCTGGAAGACAGCTGGACTAGACCGGGACCCTGGACACGCCGGCAGGTGGAGTCTAGGAAGCACCGGAGGACGACTGACTGGAATCCCAGACCAGGATGAAGACACCTGGAAGACGACTGACCTGACACAAGACAGTGTTCTAGACCAGGACCTGAAGACACCTGAGGACTAGACCTTGGACACGTCACTGGAGACTGGGTTCTAGACCGGAGGACCTGAGAGCACCTACGTGACCGGGACTGGACAGGACACACGGGAGGACGACTAGTCCTAGACCGACCTGAAGCCACGGCTAGAGTCTAGACCAGGACCTGGACACGCCGGCAGGACGCTGGAGTCCTAGACCGGGAACCTAGAGCCGGAAGACGACTACTGGAAGACGACCAGAGTCCCTGGGCCGGGACCTGGACCCCGCCAGCAGGACGGCTGGAGTCCCTAGACCGGGACTAGAAGACACCTGGAGAGGACGACTAAGTCCTGAACCAGGACCTGGACCGGCAGGACGGCTGGAGTCCTGGACCTGGGACGGGGAAGAGACTGACCTGAAGACATTAACTGGAGACGACTGAGTCCCAGACACACGACGACTGGAGGGCGATCCCTGATTGAGACACATGGGGCGGACTGGAGTCTGGACCTGGACACACGGCAGGACGACTGAGTCTGGAACTTGATACACTGAGGACACCTGGAGATCGACCCCGGCGACTGGAGTCCTGAGTACGGACTGGAGTCTCCAGGGACACACGCCGCTGAGGACGACTGAGTCCTAGTCCTAGACCTGAAGACGGGGAGGACTGGTGGAGTCCTAGACCAGGACCTACACAGTCTAGACCGGGACCGGGAGACCTGAGACCTGGACTGGGACCTGGAAGACACCTGGGAGGGGACTGCCTGGACACACGCCAGCAGGACCCTGGAGACGGCTGGAGTCCTGGACACACGCCGGAACTGGAGTCCTGGAGAGTCCTAGAGGGACCTGAAGAGGACGACGGGCCTGGACGACTGAGTCCTAGACACCCGACTGGACTGACACCAGGACGGAGACGACTGAGTCCTAGACCGGGACCTGAAGACACACCTGAAGACGACTGGAGTCCTAGGGACCTGACCGGGGGACCTGGATACACTGGAGTCTGAAGACCTGGAGTCCTAGACCGGGACCTGGACACACACTGAGGACGACTGTCCCAGAGTCCTAGACCTGCCGGGGACCTGAGTCCTAGACACCTGGCAGGACGACTGGAGTCCTGGACCAGGACCTAGACGGGACCTACTTGGGTCCTAGACCGGGACCTGGAGACTGGAGTCCCTGGACCGGGACCTGGACACACGCCGGCCGGGACCTGGACACACTGAAGACACCTGGAGGGAGGACGACTGGAGTCCTAGACCGGGACCTGAAGACGCCGCGGGATGACTGGAGTTCCGGGAGGACCTGACACCTGGGAAGACGACTGGAGTCCTAGGGCCTGGACCGGGACCTGGACACACCTGGAAGGAGGACGACTGGACACACGCCAGCAGGACGGGAGTCCTAGACCGGGACCTGAAGACACCGGGGCCCTGGACACGCCGGAGGACGACTAGACCAGGCCGGACCTGGAGACGACTGGAGTCCTAGACCGGGAGACCGAGGCCTTAGACCGGGACAGAAGACACCTGGAAACCGGACGGCTGGACGACCGGGGCCTAAAAACCAGGAGGACGACGGAAGACGACTGGAGCCCCGGATCGTCCCCTGAATACACCTGGAGGACGACAACCGGACAAGAGGCGAGTAAGGTTAGATATATTGTCGTGTACGTTGTCGGTTGAAATAAATAGTCGGGTGAGATGGCTAGCCCGAGTGGGTTTATTGGGTCTCCGCGGCGCCCCTTTCCGGAGAATCCCTCCACCACCCCCGGTTACAGCTGGGTATATCCGCGAGTAGGAGAGGACTAACTGTGCCGCCGGTACAGTTAGTGTTACAGTTAGTTGGCCTAACTGTACCTGCCCATACGCCAACCAACTCCCTCCTCCCTCCACCCCACACTCCCGTCCTTTGGATCCTCCGGCCTTATTTGTTAATTAGCCGAAATAGTATTATAGGCGCTTACCTCCGCTTTCCCAGATCCACCACACTTCCACGAAGAACGCTATGATGTAGGCCACCTGCGGCAAAACAATTACTGTGTATTCTCTCATACACCGATTGTTGTATTGTCGGCTGAAGACTATACAAAATGGTGTGAGCCGGTGGGTGCGTTTTCATTTTCATTTTCATAAAATGCCCTCTAATAATAGCCATTTCGGCCCAATAATATACAGTCTCGATATACGCTAATTTTTACTTTAAATTCCGCCTTTCGTGGCGGACAATGGGGCAGGTCGAGAAAGACGCGTTATTATTGGGGTAGTTGTTACGTCGGACCGACCGAAATTACCCCATCATCCGAATTTCCCGTCGGAGGGCCGATTATTATTATTATTTTTTTTTTTCGAATTCCCAATTTGTCGTCCGACGTTGATCGGTATGTCCGATTCGGTAACGTTAACAGTAAAATCAACAGCAGTACTAACTTTCCGTTCGATCGCGTCTGTCCAAATTATTTATTTGGGGACCTAATACATCCTCTGGCGCCCTATATATATATATATATATATATATATATATATATATATATATATATATATATATAAAGGAGGCCGTGTGGTGAAAGCGGTGCCCCATTAGACATTATATCAGACTCTCACAGGTTTCGCGTTTGGCGGATCTAATCCGCTAATCGGCTGATCGCCACAGCGATTAGCGTAAAAGTAAAGGCCCGCCTTTCAATAATAATTAATAATATCGGAGTTTTATTCGTCTCGTATTTGTGAGAGGTGGAGGAGGGGCCGAGTGCTCTAGTTCCCCCCGTCATCATCCCCCGAAGACGACGTTATAAGTTAACGCGGACTCAAGTGGCCTATTTAGCGGGCCGCTCCTATTGGGGCCGGCGTGTATTCCAACCGGAAGGTTCACTTTCCGGCGGGCCCGATTTCCTATTGAAGACTGACCGAGGTGTAGAGGGCGATGACCGAGGCGGCCAGACGGAGGGAACAGCAGGCGGCGGCCCCAACAGTGGCTGTAGGCCGGCGGGGCAGCGAGGAGGGCCATACAGTCCTCCTCTCAGTGCGGAGGGAGGCCAACACCGTCACTGTCACCGTCACTGTCACTGTCACTGTCACCGTCACCGGCCACTGCCATCCAGCCCCTCATCACACCACGGCCGCGGCCCCCCCACCCAACCACCCCCACAACCACTAACCCATCAGATAACAGTGTCACCGCACTATCACTACACGTCAATAACAATACGGTGGGACCGGATAAATTCGCTTCTATTACTAATGGAAATATGAGGGCCCGCCCTGTACGCGTCTGAATTGAGACGGAATGGGGCGACCTTTCGCTCCCACCCCACTCTCCGGTTACCGGCCGCCCTCCATCGGCCTAAGTAGGATAAGAGAAGGGGTCGGGGGAGTTTCACCGGAGCCCACTTTCGGCCCGCGAGTTTCACCCGTACGGATTGAACACAGGCCGCGCCTCCTCCACAACCTCCTCCTCCACCTCCTCCTCCACCTCCTCCTCCGGTCGAGGAGCGGCCGGTTGATAGACCGTCAGACACGTCCAGTCGACAAAGAATTCTGAAGAAACCGAGCCGTAGCCGAGCCAAAACTCTCGCCGTTTTTCCTTTTCGAAACAGGCTTTTTATTTAACACATTCGACCCGTGCAGGCATTGCTTTCATCCGTCGCCTAATTTATATATATATATATATATATATATATATATATATATATATATATATATATATATATATATATATATATATATATATACTCGACAATTCGTAAATAAAGTTTTTCACAAGCACTTTATAACAATTTGACGCGACTAGACTAGGGAGTGAGGAGGGGAGAGAAGGAGAAGGAGAGGGAGAGGGAGAGGAGAGGGAGAGTGAGAGGAGAGAGGAGGGAGAGGAGAGGGAGAGGGAGAGGGTGAGTGAGAGGAGAGGGATGAGGAGAGGGAGGGAGAGAGAGGAGAGAGGAGAGAGGAGGAGAGGAGAGAGGAGGAGAGGAGGAGAGAGGAGATGAGAGGAGAGGAGAGGAGAGGAGAGGGAGAGAGGAGAGGGAGAGGGGGAGAGAGAGAGAAAATAAAAAAATAATATTTAGGAGTTGAAAAATTCAAAATGAACATCACTGCCAACAGGGATCGGATATTTATTTTCTGCAATATTATTATCATTATATACCCTTTTTGTAAAGGATAAACACACACACACCACACTTGATTGAAAGGCCTATATTATGTAACTCGAACTGAACACGGTGGCAGCGTTAACGGGATATCAATTACGAATATAAATGGTAATATTAAAAATGAAACGATTATTCGAGTTCTATAGGCGGTCGGGATGGATTGTAGTTGTTATTGATTATTGGAGTAGACGTAAATACGGGGGTGGGATGTTGAATACAACATCACACTTTGCCATATTGGGCGTTTCATCCTTATCAATAGTGGAAATAGTAGAAAATAATCGCAGTTGGCAAACCTCGGATTTATTATTATTATTCTACGCGCCGCCATTTTGCGCCCCCGTTCAAAGCCCAAACCTCACGAAGCGTTTATCCGAGCGAAGGGATTCTCGACGGCAAATATCGTTTTTCATTCTCAAAAATCTAAAATCACTCCGACAGCATCGAAAATATATTACGATATACGACGGCGGGTTTTAATTTTTTTTCAAGCTCGTCCGATACATTAATGTATACGCCGCCGATCGGTGTACAACATATATACAAAGGTTATAATTTCGGGACCGAATGAGAATATATATATATAATAAAGATAAAAATTCTTAATATTTTTTTTATTCTAATATTTTATCGTAACATTTAATGTTCTTTTATCGGGGAATAACCACCGCGAAATTGTATAATTGTTGAGTGAATCGGGCGGTAGGTCGGGTCGGTGACGTCACAACAGTGGCCCGCTTTAGTAGGGCCGTTTTTCGGTCTCGGTAAGCCGTATATTAAAGTGGGGCGTCTATTGCCCGAAATGCGCTCGTGTCCCGCAGAAAGAAAGATAATCCCCCGGAGGAGCTGTCTTTAGTTATTGGTCAGAGGAGCGCTTCTCCTGAACGACCGCCACCACTCTTATCTGTGTGCCCAAGATGTTGACCCACTCAAAAATATGTACAACAACGCCGCCACTCGGTGAATTCCTCAATTACTCAGTTGTCGACCCGATATATCGATTTTGTTGTCATTCGATATCGTGACACACGCTGTAGGCGACTGTTTCGCTTCTTGGTATGGAAAGGTATAGTCTGCATTTTCTTCACGAGGTGTCGGAGAGTGAGGCATAAAGAGTGCATATTGAGATATGTACGAATCTTGGATTGGTATGTGGTCCCGAATGTGGAAAGAATATTATGTCTCTCAGACCGAGTTCCGACAAGTGTGATAATTATGAGTGGATTTCTAGAACTAAATCGCTCCTGTGAAAAGGAGTATTCAACAACGGTTGAAATAGATCTACGTTACGATATCGAATGAAACAGATATCGATATATAACCTCGCCTATTATGTTATCAGTGGGGGCCCTATTAATCAAATTTGTTCCCTGCGCTGTTTTTTTTTTTTATATTTTGTTTTGCGTTTTCGCCAATTCGGTCTTTAGCTAGACCGGTGGACGACGAGCGGCTGAAACCGGTCTGGCTTGCAAAGACCCAACCGGCGAGAGCGTGAAACTGCAAACAAAATTCTATTTCTATAGAGGACTAAATATTACCCGAATGTGATAAAACATGGATTCGCACAAACTCTCTTCTTAACGTAGCCGTTGTTTTATTTATCGTCGATAATTAGCGAGGGTATTAATATATTTTTTTTTACTTTCCAGTCGGTCGGAATCCTACTCTGAAATTTTCAACAAGTTCCTTCTCACCGCCCGACAGGGGTCGTCTACTGTCGATGTATTTTTTTAATGAACGCGTATAAAATATCCACGACCGGCTACTGGAACGGAGTTCAGCGTCGATACTCGAGGTATGTATCATTTAGAGTTATGTGCGCGGTACTTCCCGGTAGGATTCAAATCTGGTATAAAGCATTTATATAAAAACCTGAGAAGTTATTTATAATTTTAAATAATTAAATATCTCCTTCGCAGAAAAAACTCGGTCCGGTAGGCCCGGTCGGGTATCGAAATACTGTTCTAAATTATTAATACGTTCGAAAGTGTACTCACTTTGGGGTCACTGTAGACGGAGTATGGGTGAAATTTTGAAAAAGGATATCCGTTTTTAGTACAAGATGGTACGGAAACTTTCATAAATTCGAGGATATCGAGTTATTATTTCTGTTTTGTATTTTGGAGGTGGTGTACAAGAGGCTGCCGGTAAAGGGCTGGCCCTGGTCTACCAGAGCCATTTCCTGTAGAAATTCCCCCTGTACTTTCTTTATATAAATATTTATATAATTATATATGCATGTACATAGTTGTACTATAATGGGAAATATTTACAGTTTGGTTTCGAGTCGTTTAAATTTAAATAAATGTATTTCGTTCAATAATTGTTGAGACCAGGGCCATTTTCAGTACTTTCATATGTTGAAATATTTACAGTGTGTTTTCGATTCGTTTAAATTTAAATAAATGATTGACACCTGAGCCATTTCTGTAGAAATTCCCCACTCTTTATATAAATATTTATATAATTATATATGCATGTACATAGTTGTACTATAATGGGAAATATTTACAGTGTGTTTTCGATTCGTTTAAATTTAAATAAATGTGTTTCGGTTCAATAATTGGTGAGACCTGAGCCATTTCCCAGAAATTCTGTACTTTCTTTATATAAATATTTATATAATTATATATGCATGTACATAGTTGTATTATAATGGGAAATATTTACAGTGTGTTTTCGATTCGTTTAAATTTAAATAAATGTATTTCGGTCCAATAATTGGTGACACCTGAGCCATTTCCTGTAGAAATTCCCCCCCGTACTTTCTTTATATAAATATTTATATAATTATATATGCATGTACATAGTTGTACTATAATGGGAAATATTTACAGTGTGTTTTCGATTCGTTTAAATTTAAATAAATGTGTTTCGGTTCAATAATTGGTGAGACCAGGGCCATTTTCAGTAGAAATTCCCCCCCGTACTTTCTTTATATAAATATTTATATAATTATATATGCATGTACATAGTTGTACTATAATGGGAAATATTTACAGTGTGTTTTCGATTCGTTTAAATTTAAATAAATGTGTTTCGGTCCAATAATTGGTGACACCTGAGCCATAGTTGTATTTCCGTAGAAATTTCCCCCTCCCTACTCTTTCTTTATATAAATATTTATATAATTATATATGCATGTACATAGTTGTACTATAATGGGAAATATTTACAGTGTGTTTTCGATTCGTTTAAATTTAAATAAATGTATTTCGTTTAAATAAATACTGTCCAATAATTGGTGACACCAGGGCCATTTTCTGTAGAAATTCCCCCCCGTACTTTCTTTATATAAATATTTATATAATTATATATGCATGTACATAGTTGTACTATAATGGGAAATATTTACAGTGTGTTTTCGATTCGTTTAAATTTAAATAAATGTGTTTCAGTCCAATAATTGGTGACACCTGAGCCATTTCCTGTAGAAATTCCCCCCCGTACTCTCTTTATATAAATATTTATATAATTATATATGCATGTACATAGTTGTACTATAATGGGAAATATTTACAGTGTGTTTTCGATTCGTTTAAATTTAAATAAATGTTTTCGGTCCAATAATTGCTGAGACCCGAGCCATTTTCTGTAGAAATTCCCCGATTTCTTTATATAAATATTTATATAATTATATATGCATGTACATAGTTGTACTATAATGGGAAATATTTACAGTGTGTTTTCGATTCGTTTAAATTTAAATAAATGTATTTCGGTCCAATAATTGGTGACACCTGAGCCATTTCCTGTAGAAATTCCCCCCGTACTTTCTTTATATAAATATTTATATAATTATATATGCATGTACATAGTTGTACTATAATGGGAAATATTTACAGTGTGTTTTCGATTCGTTTAAATTTAAATAAATGTGTTTCGGTCAATAATTGGTGAGACCGGAGCCATTTTCTGTATTCCCCAGTACTCTTTTATATAAATATTTATATAATTATATATGCATGTACATAGTTGTACTATAATGGGAAATATTTACAGTGTGTTTTCGATTCGTTTAAATTTAAATAAATGTATTTCGTCCAATAAGGTGAGACCTGAGCCATTTCCTGTAGAAATTCCGTACTTTCTTTATATAAATATTTATATAATTATATATGCATGTACATAGTTGTACTATAATGGGAAATATTTACAGTGTGTTTTCGATTCGTTTAAATTTAAATAAATGTTTTCGGTCCAATAATTGGTGACACCTGAGCCATTTCCTGTAGAAATTCCCTTTCTTTATATAAATATTTATATAATTATATATGCATGTACATAGTTGTACTATAATGGGAAATATTTACAGTGCCTTTTGATTCGTTTAAATTTAAATAAATTGTTTTCTCCAATAATTGGTGCCATTTTCTGTAGAACCTGTACTTTCTTTATATAAATATTTATATAATTATATATGCATGTACATAGTTGTACTATAATGGGAAATATTTACAGTGTGTTTTCGATTCGTTTAAATTTAAATAAATATTTCGGTCCAATAATTGGTGACACCAGCCATTTCCTGTGACGTACTTTCTATATAAATATTTATATAATTATATATGCATGTACATAGTTGTACTATAATGGGAAATATTTACATTTCGATTCGTTTAAATTTAAATAAATGTGTTTCGGTCCAATAATTGAGACCAGGCATGTACATAGTTGTACTATAATGGGAAATATTTACAGTGTGCGATTCGTTTAAATTTAAATAAATCCAATAAGACACCCCATTTTCTGTAGAAACTTTCTTTATATAAATATTTATATAATTATATATGCATGTACATAGTTGTACTATAATGGGAAATATTTACAGTGTGTTTTCGATTCGTTTAAATTTAAATAAATGTGTTTCTGGTCCAATAATTTGACACCTGAGCCACATGTAGAAATTCCCGGCGATTTCGTTTACAATTTAAATAAATAAATGTTTTCGGTCCAATAATTGGTGACACCTGAGCCATTTCCTGTAGAAATTGTACTCTCTATATAAATATTTATATAATTATATATGCATGTACATACTTGTACTATAATGGGAAATATTTACAGTGTGTTTTCGATTCGTTTAAATTTAAATAAATGTGTTTCGGTCCAATAATTGGTGAGACCTGAGCCATTTTCTGTAGAAATTCCCCCCCGTACTTTCTTTATATAAATATTTATATAATTATATATGCATGTACATAGTTGTACTATAATGGGAAATATTTACAGTGTGTTTTCGATTCGTTTAAATTTAAATAAATGTGTTTCGGTTCAATAATTGGTGAGACCGGAGCCATTTTCTGTAGAAATTCCCCCCCGTACTTTCTTTATATAAATATTTATATAATTATATATGCATGTACATAGTTGTACTATAATGGGAAATATTTACAGTGTGTTTTCGATTCGTTTAAATTTAAATAAATGCTTTTCGGTCCAATAATTGGTGACACCTGAGCCATTTCCTGTAGAAATTCCCCCCCGTACTTTCTTTATATAAATATTTATATAATTATATATGCATGTACATAGTTGTACTATAATGGGAAATATTTACAGTGCGTTTTCGATTCGTTTAAATTTAAATAAATTTATTTCGGTTCAATAATTGTTGAGACCAGGGCCATTTTCAGTAGAAATCCCCTCCGTACTTTCTTTATATAAATATTTATATAATTATATATGCATGTACATAGTTGTACTATAATGGGAAATATTTACAGTGTGTTTTCGATTCGTTTAAATTTAAATAAATGTGTTTCGGTCCAATAATTGCTGAGACCGGAGCCATTTTATTTAGAAATTCCCCCCCGTACTCTCTTTATATAAATATTTATATAATTATATATGCATGTACATAGTTGTACTATAATGGGAAATATTTACAGTGTGTTTTCGATTCGTTTAAATTTAAATAAATTGTTCGATTCATTTAAATTTAATAAATGTTTTCGTCCAATAATTGGTGACACCTGAGCCATTTCTGTAGAAATTCCCCGTATACTCTTTATATAAATATTTATATAATTATATATGCATGTACATAGTTGTACTATAATGGGAAATATTTACAGTGTGTTTTCGATTCGTTTAAATTTAAATAAATGTATTTCGGTCCAATAATTGGTGACACCTGAGCCATTTCCTGTAGAAATTCCCCCCGTACTCTCTTTATATAAATATTTATATAATTATATATGCATGTACATAGTTGTACTATAATGGGAAATATTTACAGTGTGTTTTCGATTCGTTTAAATTTAAATAAATGTATTTCGGTTCAATAATTGTTGAGACTGGGCCATTTTCATTTCCTGTAGAAATCTCTGTACTTTCTATATAAATATTTATATAATTATATATGCATGTACATAGTTGTACTATAATGGGAAATATTTACAGTGTGCCTTTTCGATTCGTTTAAATTTAAATAAAATGTGTTTCGGTCCAATAATTGTGACACCTGAGCCATTTCTGTAGAAATTCTCTCGCATTTCTTTATATAAATATTTATATAATTATATATGCATGTACATAGTTGTACTATAATGGGAAATATTTACAGTGTTTTCGATTCGTTTAAATTTAAATAAATGCTTTCGGTCCAATAATTGGTGACACCTGAGCCATTTCCTGTAGAAATTTCCGTACTTTCTTTATATAAATATTTATATAATTATATATGCATGTACATAGTTGTACTATAATGGGAAATATTTACAGTGTGTTTCGATTGTTTAAATTTAAATAAATTTATTTCGGTTCAATAATTGTTGAGACTAGCCATTTCCTGTAGAAATTTCCGTACTTTCTATATAAATATTTATATAATTATATATGCATGTACATAGTTGTACTATAATGGGAAATATTTACAGTGTTTTCGATTCGTTTAAATTTAAATAAATTTTCGGTTCAATAATTGTTGAGACCAGGGCCATTTTCAGTAGAAATCCTCTGCATTTCTTTTTTATATAAATATTTATATAATTATATATGCATGTACATAGTTGTACTATAATGGGAAATATTTACAGTGTGTTTTCGATTCGTTTAAATTTAAATAAATGTTTCGGTCCAATAATTGGTGACACCTGAGCCATTTCCTGTAGAAATTCTCTCATATTTCTTTTATATAAATATTTATATAATTATATATGCATGTACATAGTTGTACTATAATGGGAAATATTTACAGTGTGTTTCGATTCGTTTAAATTTAAATAAATGTTTTCGGTCCAATAATTTGACACCTGAGCCATTTCCTGTAGAAATTTCCTGTACTTTATATAAATATTTATATAATTATATATGCATGTACATAGTTGTACTATAATGGGAAATATTTACAGTGTGTTTCGATTCGTTTAAATTTAAATAAATGTTTTCGGTCCAATAATTTGACACCTGAGCCATTTCCTGTAGAAATTTCCTGTACTTTATATAAATATTTATATAATTATATATGCATGTACATAGTTGTACTATAATGGGAAATATTTACAGTGTTTCGATTCGTTTAAATTTAAATAAATGTATTTCGTCCAATAATTGGTGACACCTGAGCCATTTCTGTAGAAATTCTCTGTACTTTCTTTATATAAATATTTATATAATTATATATGCATGTACATAGTTGTACTATAATGGGAAATATTTACAGTGTGTTTTCGATTCGTTTAAATTTAAATAAATGTTTTCGGTCCAATAATTGGTGACACCTGAGCCATTTCCTGTAGAAATTTCCTCTCTTTTTTATATAAATATTTATATAATTATATATGCATGTACATAGTTGTACTATAATGGGAAATATTTACAGTGTGTTTTCGATTCGTTTAAATTTAAATAAATGTGTTTCGGTTCAATAATTGGTGAGACTGGGCCATTTCCTGTAGAAATTTCTGTACTTTTTATATAAATATTTATATAATTATATATGCATGTACATAGTTGTACTAATGGGAAATATTTACAGTGTTTTCGATTCGTTTAAATTTAAATAAATTTATTTGGTTCAATAATTGTTGAGACTAGGCCATTTTCAGTAGAAATCCTCCTGTACTTTCTTTATATAAATATTTATATAATTATATATGCATGTACATAGTTGTACTATAATGGGAAATATTTACAGTGTGTTTTCGATTCGTTTAAATTTAAATAAATGTGTTTCGGTCCAATAATTGGTGAGACCGCCATTTTATGTAGAAATTTCCTGTACTCTTTTTATATAAATATTTATATAATTATATATGCATGTACATAGTTGTACTATAATGGGAAATATTTACAGTGTGTTTTCGATTCGTTTAAATTTAAATAAATTGTTTCGGTCCAATAATTGTGACACCTGAGCCATTTCCTAGAAATTCTCTGCATTCTCTCTTTATATAAATATTTATATAATTATATATGCATGTACATAGTTGTACTATAATGGGAAATATTTACAGTGTTTTCGATTCGTTTAAATTTAAATAAATTTTTTCGGTCCAATAATTGGTGACACTTGAGTTTCATTTAGAAATTTCTGCATTTCTTTTATATAAATATTTATATAATTATATATGCATGTACATAGTTGTACTATAATGGGAAATATTTACATGTTTTCGATTCGTTTAAATTTAAATAAATGTATTTCGTTCAATAATTGTTGAGACCTGGGCCATTTTCAGTAGAAATTCCTCTGTACTTTCTTTTATATAAATATTTATATAATTATATATGCATGTACATAGTTGTACTATAATGGGAAATATTTACAGTGTGTTTTCGATTCGTTTAAATTTAAATAAATGTTGGTCCAATAATTGGTGACACCTGGAGCCATTTCCTGTAGAAATTCTCTGCATTTCTTTATATAAATATTTATATAATTATATATGCATGTACATAGTTGTACTATAATGGGAAATATTTACAGTGTGTTTTCGATTCGTTTAAATTTAAATAAATGTGTTTCGGTTCAATAATTGGTGAGACCGAGCCATTTTCTGTAGAAATTTCCCATTTCTCTTTATATAAATATTTATATAATTATATATGCATGTACATAGTTGTACTATAATGGGAAATATTTACAGTGTGTTTTCGATTCGTTTAAATTTAAATAAATTTATTTCGTTCAATAATTGTTGAGACTAGCCATTTTCTGTAGAAATTCTCTGTACTTTCTTTATATAAATATTTATATATTATATATGCATGTACATAGTTGTACTATAATGGGAAATATTTACAGTGCTTTTCGATTTAAATTTAAATAAATGTTTCGGTTCAATAATTGGTGACACCTGAGCCATTTCCTGTAGAAATTTCTGTACTTCTATATAAATATTTATATAATTATATATGCATGTACATAGTTGTACTATAATGGGAAATATTTAGTGTGTTTTCGATCGTTTAAATTTAAATAAATTTGTTTCGGTTCAATAATTGTTGAGACCTGAGCCATTTTCTGTAGAAATCCTCTGTACTTTTATATAAATATTTATATAATTATATATGCATGTACATAGTTGTACTATAATGGGAAATATTTAGTGTGTTTTCGATTCGTTTAAATTTAAATAAATGTTTTCGGTTCAATAATTGGTGACACCTGAGCCATTTCCTGTAGAAATTCTCCTGCATTTTTTATATAAATATTTATATAATTATATATGCATGTACATAGTTGTACTATAATGGGAAATATTTACAGTGTTTTTTTGATCGTTTAAATTTAAATAAATGTATTTCGGTTCAATAATTGGAGACCTGGGCCATTTTCTGTAGAAATCCCTCCATTTTCTTTATATAAATATTTATATAATTATATATGCATGTACATAGTTGTACTATAATGGGAAATATTTGTGTTTTCGATTCGTTTAAATTTAAATAAATGTGTTTCGGTCCAATAATTGGTGACACCTGAGCCATTTTGTAGAAATTCTCGCATTTCTTTTATATAAATATTTATATAATTATATATGTACATAGTTGTACTATAATGGGAAATATTTACAGTGTGTTTTCGATTCGTTTAAATTTAAATAAATTGTTTTCGGTCCAATAATTGGTGAGACCTGAGCCATTTTTGTAGAAATTTCATTTCTCTTATATAAATATTTATATAATTATATATGCATGTACATAGTTGTACTATAATGGAAATATTTACAGTGTGTTTTCGATTCGTTTAAATTTAAATAAATTTATTTCGTTCAATAATTGTTGAGACCTGAGCCATTTTCTAGAAATTCTCCCTGTACTTTCTTTATATAAATATTTATATAATAATATATGCATGTACATAGTTGTACTATAATGGGAAATATTTATGTGTTTTCGATTCGTTTAAATTTAAATAAATGTGTTTCGGTTCAATAATTGCTGAGACTGGAGCCATTTTATGTAGAAATTTCCATTTCTTTATATAAATATTTATATAATTATATATGTTTGTACATAGTTGTACTATAATGGGAAATATTTACAGTGTGTTTTCGATTCGTTTAAATTTAAATAAATTCTTTT
>JACDQD010000028.1:0-48997 GCA_019843655.1 Lethocerus indicus | reverse complement strand
CTATATATAGCCCTTATAGAGCCCTATCAGCACACGAGAGGACATATCTGTGCGATTAACGGGGACCGGTGAGAAGTTTTTTGTCAATAACTCCGCTTCTAAGACAGATAGGAGGGCGCTCTTAGTTGCTATATATAGCCCTTATAGAGCCCTATCAGCACACGAGAGGACGTATCTGTGCGATAAATATTAAGCCGGTGAGAAGTTTTTTGTCAATAACTCCGTTCTAAGACAGATAGGAGGGCGCTCTCAGTTGCTATATATAGCCCTTATAGAGCCCTATCAGCACACGAGAGGACGTATCTGTGAGACGGGGGACCGGAGAAGTTTTGGTCAATAACTCCGCTTCTAAGACAGATAGGAGGGCGCTCTCAGTTGCTATATATAGCCCTTATAGAGCCCTATCAGCACACGAGAGGACATATCTGTGCGATTAACGGGGACCGGTGAGAAGTTTTGGTCAATAACTCCGCTTCTAAGACAGATAGGAGGGCGCTCTTAGTTGCTATATATAGCCCTTATAGAGCCCTATCAGCACACGAGAGGACGTATCTGTGCGATAAATATTAAGCCGGTGAGAAGTTTTTTGTCAATAACTCCCGTTCTAAGACAGATAGGAGGGCGCTCTCAGTTGCTATATATAGCCCTTATAGAGCCCTAACAGCACACGAGAGGACGTATCTGTGCGATTAACGGGGGACCGGTGAGAAGTTTTTGGTCAATAACTCCGCTTCTAAGACAGATAGGAGGGCGCTCTCAGTTGCTATATATAGCCCTTATAGAGAAGCCTATATCATTTTTTGAGAGGACGTATCTGTGCGATTAACGGGGGACCGGTGAGAAGTTTTTTGTCAATAACTCCCGTTCTAAGACAGATAGGAGGGCGCTCTCAGTTGCTATATATAGCCCTTATAGAGCCCTATCAGCACACGAGAGGACGTATCTGTGCGATAAATATTAAGCCGGTGAGAAGTTTTTTGTCAATAACTCCGCTTCTAAGACAGATAGGAGGGCGTTCTCTGATGCTATTTGGAGCCCTTATAGAGCCCTATCAGCACACGAGAGGACATATCTGTGCGATTAACGGGGGACCGGTGAGAAGTTTTTGGTCAATAACTCCGCTTCTAAGACAGATAGGAGGGCGCTCTTAGTTGCTATATATAGCCCTTATAGAGCCCTATCAGCACACGAGAGGACGTATCTGTGCGATTAACGGGGGACCGGTGAGAAGTTTTTGGTCAATAACTCCTGTTCTAAGACAGATAGGAGGGCGCTCTCAGTTGCTATATATAGCCCTTATAGAGCCCTATCAGCACACGAGAGGACGTATCTGTGCGATTAACGGGGGACCGGTGAGAAGTTTTTGGTCAATAACTCCGCTTCTAAGACAGATAGGAGGGCGCTCTCAGTTGCTATATATAGCCCTTATAGAGCCCTATCAGCACACGAGAGGACGTATCTGTGCGATTAACGGGGGACCGGTGAGAAGTTTTTGGTCAATAACTCCGCTTCTAAGACAGATAGGAGGGCGCTCTCAGTTGCTATATATAGCCCTTATAGAGCCCTATCAGCACACGAGAGGACGTATCTGTGCGATTAAAGGGGGACCGGTGAGAAGTTTTTGGTCAATAACTCCGGTTCTAAGACAGATAGGAGGGCGCTCTCAGTTGCTATATATAGCCCTTATAGAGCCCTATCAGCACACGAGAGGACGTATCTAAATGACCGGTGAGAAGTTTTTGGTCAATAACTCCGCTAAGACAGATAGGAGGGCGCTCTCAGTTGCTATATAGCCCTTATAGAGCCCTATCAGCACACGAGAGGACGTATCTGTGCGATTAACGGGGGACCGGTGAGAAGTTTTTGGTCAATAACTCCGCTTCTAAGACAGATAGGAGGGCGCTCTCAGTTGCTATATATAGCCCTTATAGAGCCCTATCAGCACACGAGAGGACGTATCTGTGCGATTAACGGGGGACCGGTGAGAAGTTTTTGGTCAATAACTCCGCTTCTAAGACAGATAGGAGGGCGCTCTCAGTTGCTATATATAGCCCTTATAGAGCCCTATCAGCACACGAGAGGACGTATCTGTGCGATAAATATTAAGCCGGTGAGAAGTTTTTTGTCAATAACTCCGGTTCTAAG
The DNA here is from genome assembly GCA_019843655.1 of Lethocerus indicus. Taxonomy (NCBI): domain Eukaryota; kingdom Metazoa; phylum Arthropoda; class Insecta; order Hemiptera; family Belostomatidae; genus Lethocerus; species Lethocerus indicus. Next base: position 46,852 of record JACDQD010000028.1, on the reverse strand, counting down.
ACAGATAGGAGGGCGCTCTTAGTTGCTATATATAGCCCTTATAGAGCCCTATCAGCACACGAGAGGACGTATCTGTGCGATTAACGGGGGACCGGTGAGAAGTTTTTGGTCAATAACTCCGCTTCTAAGACAGATAGGAGGGCGCTCTCAGTTGCTATATATAGCCCTTATAGAGCCCTATCAGCACACGAGAGGACGTATCTGTGCGATTAACGGGGGACCGGTGAGAAGTTTTTGGTCAATAACTCCGCTTCTAAGACAGATAGGAGGGCGCTCTCAGTTGCTATATAGCCTTATAGAGCCCTATCAGCAGAGGACGTATCTGTGCGATTAGAGGACCGGTGAGAAGTTTTGGTCAATAACTCCGCTAAGACAGATAGGAGGGCGCTCGGTTGCTATATATAGCCCTTATAGAGCCCTATCAGCACACGAGAGGACGTATCTGTGCGATATTAGAGAGACCGGTGGTTTTTGTCAATAACTCGCTTCTAAGACAGATAGGAGGGCGCTCTCAGTTGCTATATATAGCCCTTATAGAGCCCTATCAGCACACGAGAGGACGTATCTGTGCGATTAACGGGGGACCGGTGAGAAGTTTTTGGTCAATAACTCCGGTTCTAAGACAGATAGGAGGGCGCTCTCAGTTGCTATATATAGCCCTCATAGAGCCCTATCAGCACACGAGAGACATCTGTGAGATTAGGGGACCGGTGAGAAGTTTTGGTCAATAACTCCGCTAAGACAGATAGGAGGGCGCTCTCAGTTGCTATATATAGCCCATAGAGCCCTATCAGCACGAGACGTATCTGTGCGATTGTGGGGGACCGGTGAGAAGTTTTTGGTCAATAACTCCGGTTCTAAGACAGATAGGAGGGCGCTCTCAGTTGCTATATATAGCCCTCATAGAGCCCTATCAGCACACGAGAGGACGTATCTGTGCGATTAACGGGGGACCGGTGAGAAGTTTTTGGTCAATAACTCCGCTTCTAAGACAGATAGGAGGGCGCTCTCAGTTGCTATATATAGCCCTTATAGAGCCCTATCAGCACACGAGAGGACGTATCTGTGAGATTAACGGGGGACCGGTGAGAAGTTTTTGGTCAATAACTCCGCTTCTAAGACAGATAGGAGGGCGCTCTCAGTTGCTATATATAGCCCTTATAGAGCCCTATCAGCACACGAGAGGACGTATCTGTGCGATTAACGGGGGACCGGTGAGAAGTTTTTGGTCAATAACTCCGCTTCTAAGACAGATAGGAGGGCGCTCTCAGTTGCTATATATAGCCCTTATAGAGCCCTATCAGCACACGAGAGGACGTATCTGTGCGATTAACGGGGGACCGGTGAGAAGTTTTTGGTCATTATTTTAACGGTATTCAACAACAATTCAACGAATTTTCTCTACTGATTTGTCTGAAAACAAAGGAAATTTCTGCAATGAACAGGAAAATGCATTTGAGGAACATGCGGTGGGGGGTAAGGGGGCAAAATTGAAAGAAAATATAATTTTCCATTTTCCGGTACAAAACTTTTTATTGAAAATAAGCATCTTATTCGATCAGGATGCGTTTTGTTACACATTGTTTAACAAAATATAGCCATTGTATATATAATATATATGTATATGTATATATATATATATATATATATATATATATATATATATATGTATAATTTATTCAAAAAGTCTTATTTAAAAGTCAACAAACTGATATTTTCATTTTTTTTTTTAATTTTATTATTAATGATCCTAACACTTTCAGTTTTACCTCTTTTTTTCCTCCAAAATTTCTCTGTTTCGTGGTAACAATACAAATAAATTCAAATACAATTTTATTTAATATATATGTATATATATATATATATATATATATATATATATATATATATATATATATATATATATATACACAGATGATTTAAAGAAGAAAATATGATAATCAAGGCCATTTTATTCAAATATGATTCTATACTGTTCGAATACTTTAATTTATTTAAACAAAATTTATTTATCGAAATATATCTCTCAACCCAATTATTCGCTATAATACTTAAACGGCGTTGATTCGCCTTTCTGTTTTTCTTTTGGCATTATACGACCCAAAAGTAGCATTTTTCCGTCCGACAACAAAAATCTATCCGTTTTTTGATGAACGAAAATGCAGTTTTCTTTCAAACCCCCAAAACATTTCAAATTTAATTAAAAATTTTCTTCCCAAACATCCTGTACTGATGAGATAGCATGTATTTCCCCATGTATCATTTGTACAAATGTGTATACATAATAGATATATATATATATATATATATATATATATATATATATATATATATATATACACATATATATATATATGTAAAAAAAATATATAGAAAACAATAAAATATCACATCAAATTTCAAGAATTTCACAGTTTAATATCTTTGCGTAATATAATTTGCACAGAAACGATATATAATTTCTTTTCGTCAAACGTTTAAATAAAATATAACCTTTTTACAAATTTTTTAAATTTTTTTTTTCAGATAAATAAATAAGTAATTTCCATAAATATATATATAATATAATTTTTTTTTTTTTGCCTCACTATAAAAACGAAAAACGAACAAACGAAAGGAACCTAAAACCACGAATACTTTCTGTTGATTCCGTAAATTGGAGAGGGAGAAAAAAAATAATTATAACAATCACAAATCTAATTTCGTACAGGCAGAGCTTTTTATTAACGATATACCGTTAATTACTCCAACTTTGGAAAAAAAAAAAAAATTGCAAGTGACGCGCCTAATAATAGTGCTGGTTCGTAATGACGGGTAACACAAAAGCGATTACAAAAGCGCGATATTACTTCGAAATAACATAATAATAATAATAATAATAATAATAATAATGTTCCTGTATATAAAATTGATAATATAAGTCTTGTCGATTACAAAATAATAAGGATATTACTCATAGGATCGGGCGATTGGAAAATAGTTATCGAGTCGGAATCTTTTCAAACTGCCCCCGAACGTTCCGACTTTTCTTCTACAATAATTAATTGACATTAAGTCAAAAAGTCCTATTTAAAAGTCAACAAAATGATATTTTCATTTTTTTTTATTTAATTTTATGATCTCGACGACGCTTTCAGTTTTACCTCTTTTTTTTTCCCCCCCGAAATTTCTCCGTTTTGTTGTACAAATAAATTCAAATACAATTTTATTTAATATATATATATATATATATATATATATATATATATATATATATATATATATATATTAAAGTCTAAATATTGTTGTCGCCGAGAGTTGGTTTATTCGATTTGATATTTATTTGAAAATTCCAAACGAAATGTTACTGAATTCGCGAATCATATTTTCAATTCGGTTACAAAATCGGACACAAACTTTTTACAATCGCCCAACAAAATTTGTTTTCTAATCTCTCTTTTGGTTAATACTATTCGAAAAACAAACAAAACAAAAAAAAACAAACCAAATACTAATAAAACAAAAAATTAGAGAGATTGGAGGTTGTCTTCCAACAACTAAATAATAAACCTACATTTAAATATATATATATTGATATTGATATATAATATCCCCTTTTACTTTTTTATCCGTCTCGCAGTCTAAAAAATATATTATTATTAAATAAATTTTTTTTTTTCTCGCAATAAATATTAATCAGTTTACTTTACTAACGCACAAACACACCTATATCGATTATAGGGTATACGGTTGTATATAAAAAAAAATACAAACGATTGGCGCGAAAAGGTGGGCTGAAAAACGAAAAGTCCCGACTTTCGTCCAGTAATATTCGGCCGCGAAATCGTCCCTAAATATATATATATAATACGATTGATAATTGTCTGTTCTTTGTTTCGCTTTGTTTTTTTTTTTTTCCGTTTCTCCGAAGGAACGATCTGTTCAACGCATGTTTGTAGTCTGTTGAAATATTGAATAGAGAAGAAAAAAAAACACAATAAGGAACGATTGAAGGCAACTCTCAACAAAGTATGACGATATCCGTTCGAACGATATCGCCGAGAGGCCCCGCTTGAAAAATTTTAAAATTTCCGTATAAAAGAATATTTTCGTTCTATTTTTTCCCCTTTAAAAAAAAAAAAAAAAATGAAACCTTCCCGAAGTCGGCGAAATATTTTCCCTCGTATTTAGATTCGCCGCCTAGAATTTTAAATTATAGCCGAACGGAATCGGAATTGTCGAATGTTGTCGCGACAATTCGACAATATAACTTACTGTTTAACTGTTCGTTTCTCTTTTTTTTTTTTTCGGTTTCATCAAGATTTAATAATCGGCGCTATATTCCGTTAATGCGGCAGCGCAAGTTTAACAAATTTCGCCGAATAACGAGAATTCCGCCGAATTAATTACAATCACAACGGCGTCATGAAACAGAGTACAATTTTGTAAAAAATAATGAAAATTTTGATTTAGCTCGAAAATTTCGTGAAAATTCTCGATCTTCTTTCGCACGGTGGGAGAAATACGCGCATTCGTAAACGTTATCGAAGTTCGATGACGCCTTCGGATTTATTTACAAAAGAGATAAAAAACACGTACGGCGAAAAAAAAAAAAAATTGGCGAAATTTTGCGACCGGCTGACGTAAATGTACCGTAATTAAATATCTTTTTTTCCCCTACCTATAATAATAATAACGTTCTCGAAACAACAATAGTATCACATTGAGCGTCAGTACGGATTTAAAAAAAATATTTTTTTTTTCTTTTTTTTACTATTTTCTAAAAGTTTCGAAAACTCTGATAAGGCATTCATATATATATATATATTGCATTTATTTGTTGTGGAAAATCATTCCCGCACCATATTATATAGCTTTTTTTATTCTGTTTCAATAAATCGCGATAACAATTCAACCCTTTATATAAAATGCTAAAGCGCTAAGGATGATTGTATATAAAAAATACACACCTCCGATAAGACACCGTTACATTATATTTATATATATAAAATGCGTATAACAAGCTATTATTTAGAAAATATTGTCCCCGTTAGGAATATATATTCGGGCGATATTCGTGTGCGCGATCTCTCCAATTTGTTGGAACGTAAATCGGTCGAAAATTATTTTTATTTTATCGAGAATTTCATCTACAAAATTATCGATGCGGAATGTAGAAATCGAATAAAATAAAATTCTCTCTCGATGTGTCGACGAAAAAAAATTCTATGTCCATTGCACAAAAGTAGGCGCGAAGATCGCGCACACGAAAAGCGTTTATAAAAATACCGAAACAAGGCAAAATTTTTTTTTTTAATATTATAATTACGCGGAGTATTAGGCCGAATAATAGCGCCACCAGGTTTGAATAATAATTGTAGATTTCGTAGAAATCTACGCTATTACGACACGTCGCAGACCGTAAAAAAACCGCAATTCTACCGTTCTACACTCGAAAAGAGATTCTTTAGATCCCCGACGAAAATCTACAGAAGCATCAGAATCTACCGCAGACAGGCGTCTAACGCCGACGGGTGTAATAAAAAAACTATTATATATATATATATTTTAATTACGGCGGCAGTTTTCATTACCGATATACCGTAGAGTGTAATCTGCATCCGGTCGGAAAATTTAAAAATTTTTCTTTCCCCATTTAAAAATCCGCAGTAGATTGCGTTAAATCTTTACAAATTTAATATTTTATTTTCCGTTCCCCGACAAAATAAACCTGTTCCGAAACGCGACTTAGGCCTAGATTCCGGGTACAGCTATGTTCTACGGGAAGACTGTCATATTGTATAGTTTTTTTTTTCGCGCGCGTTTCTCTATATACATATGTACATATGTATATAACAACGCGAATCAAACAAACAAACAAACAAACGCGGGCGATACATAGGAGCGAAATATTAGTTTTTCTTAGCATCTTTAGTGGACGGCGTGTAAACAATTCGAGTCGTTTATCTTACCGAAATCGAAAATTACCAAAGTACCGTTTACATAAAATTATGTAGATTGAATATCAATAGTAAGAATTATTATATTCTTACAATTTAATGCCGAAATTTGATAAATACTTTCCCGACCCCCCCCCCTCCGACAGGTTTTATTGCTTTTAAGAGTTTACACAAATGTATTTGTTATACAAAGAGGCACCGAACGGTATATTTTTGGTCGACCGAGCTCAACCTACAATCGATTGTAGGTTTGTAATTTGTACGGAATATGCGGAGGGAGCGAGTGGGGGAAACGCCAACATCGTTATCTCTGTATATACTTGCCGTTGTACGTACGATGAAGCGTCGTACGTACGTACGCTCATATGTATTTCGCTCTCCTTTCGACGACTAGCGTATGGGCGATGTCGACGTCCTTCTCCGTGCCGGTATCGATCAGCTGCAGCCCGAGCAGTACCCTGTTCGAGCCGATGTTCGTTTTCGATTCGATAACGGAAACGAACTGTTTGTTTTCGGTCAACTCCTGGAAATATCTGGCGTCGTCGACCACCCAATCGCTGTGCAGCGGCACTATATCTGTCGATCGGTGTACAGAAATAGAGATAAATCAATAAATGCCCGTTATTGATAAAATATTCCCGCTAAGACGGGTATTCTAGCGGTATGATCCATCCCGGACTTAGGTCCGTATAGTTAGTTACAAGCAGAGATAAATGATTGCGACGTGTTGTTACACACGCTGTTGAACAAAATATAGCCGCTATATATAAACGCATGTTGTACATTTTGTTCAAATTTCTGTCTAGCGTAATAATACATTTGTGGTAAAAGTATAATGCTTTTAAACGAGAACAACCCCGCGGCAGGATACATGCAATATACCATTGGGAACGACAGGAATACACCGACGGGTGGATTAATATTAGTGTCATCGATATTGCGCCATCACTAACTATTGGCTCGACGACTAAGTAATTGCAATTCACTGATAAAGATCAGATTAGATTTCAGACCTGCCCTTTTAGGTGTAAGTGTAGTTCGCTTTTGTTATATTCTTGTGGACGCTAATATGGGCATATTCGGGTGACATTTTGAAATTACGAAAATTTTCATTTCAGACCTGCTCTTTTAGGTGTAAGTGTAGTTCGCTTTTGTTATATTCTTGTGGACGCTAATATGGGCATATTCGGGTGACATTTTGAAATTACGAAAATTTTCATTTCAGACCTGCCTTTAGGTGAAGTGTAGTTCGCTTTTGTATTATTGTTCCTATATATGGGCATATTCGGGAATTTTGAAATTACGAAAATTTTCATTTCAGACCTACTTTTAGGGCAAGTGTAGTTCGCTTTTGTACATTGTGGACCTAATATGGGCATATTCGGGGAATTTTGAAATTACGAAAATTTTCGATTTCAGACCGCCTTTAGGGGCAAGTGTAGTTCGCTTGTAACACTTGTGGACCTAATATGGGCATATTCGACATTTTGAAATTACGAAAATTTTCGATTTCAGACCACTTTTAGGACAGTGTAGTTCGCTTTGTACATTTTGTGGCCGAATATGGGCATATTGGGAAATTTTGAAATTTCGAAAATTTTCGATTTCAGACCGCCTTTTAGGGGCAAGTGTAGTTCGCTTTGTACACTCTGTGGACCTAATATGGGCATATTCAATTCGGTGACATTTTTGAAATTACTTAAATTTTCGATTTCAGACCGCCTTTTAGGGCAAGTGTAGTTCGCTTTGTATTATTTAATATGGGCATATTCGGGGAATTTTTGAAATTACGAAAATTTTCGATTTCAGACCCGCCTTTAGGGGCAAGTGTAGCTCACTTTGTATACTTGTGGACCGAATATGGGCAATTCGGGTGACATTTTGAAATTACCGAAAATTTTCGATTTCAGACCCGCCTTTTTAGGGGTAAGTGTAGCTTTTGTACACTTGTGGACCTAATATGGGCATATTCGGTGACATTTTGAAATTAGAAAATTTTCGATTTCAGACTACTTTAGGGCAAGTGTAGTTCGGGGCTTAGCTAATTTTGTGGACCTAATATGGGCATATTCGGGTGAATTTTGAAATTACGAAAATTTTCGATTTCAGACCCGCTTCTTTAGGGGCAAGTGTAGTTCGCTTTGTACTTTGTACATTTGTGGACCTAATATGGGCAATTCGGTGACATTTTGAAATTACGAAAATTTTCGATTTCAGACCCGCCTTTTAGTGGGCTTTTGTAGTTCGCTTTTGTATTTTTGTGGACCGACCAATATGGGCATATTCGGTGACATTTTTGAAATTACTTAAAAATTTTCGATTTTGTACGAATAGGGCATATTCGGGTGATATTTTGAAATAAAATTTTCAGACTTGACATTTTGGACCTAATATGGGCCAATTCGGTGAATTTTGAAATTACTGAAAATTTTCGATTTCAGACCTTTAGCTCTTTTTATTTACACTTGAGACCTAATACGGTATTCATTTGTGGACCTTCATATTGTACTTGGCCTTTTAGGTGTAATGGGAAGAAAAAATGAAATTAATTTCGATTTCAGACCCGCTTTAGGGGGTGTAGCTCACTTTTATACACTTGTGGGCCTAATATGGGCATATTCGGGAGACATTTTTGAAATTACGAAAATTTTATTTCAGACCGGCCTTTAGGGGAAAGTGTAGCTCACTTGTACACTTGTGGGAATATATATTCAAGACATTTTGAAATTACGAAAATTTTCGATTTCAGACCCGCTTTTAGGGCAAGTGTAGCTCACTTTTGTACATTTGTGGGCAATATGGCAATTCGTGACATTTTGAAATTATGAAAATTTATGATTTCAGACCGCCTTTTAGGGAAATTGTAGCTCACTTTATACACTTGTGGGTCGATATGGGCCAATTCGGGTGACATTTTTGAAATTACGAAAATTTTCGGTCGCCGTACATATTTTGCACGCCGCAACATTGTTTTAATATCTTCGATATTTCAAATTACGACGGATAAGATTCTTCGACATACGTTATTAATTCGTCCTTTCGACGGTATCAAAATTACATCGACCGTTGAATGTGTGTGTGTATAAAAAGCTAAACACGATGAAATGAAGCGGCATTTCCGCCACATTTTGCTTTTTATTTTTGCAAAGGTGTTAATGCTGGCGATCATTAAAGTTGTACGCCGCGGTACGATGAATTTGAAAGAACGCCAGTGTCGGTACCGTTCGCGAACTCCGGCCGTGGGATTTTCCATTAAAAGACGAGGAGCGCCTGGACTAATAAAGGCCATTAACGGGATCGCAACAGTTCAACACTGGACATTGCATAGAAGCCGAATGTATCTTATACCCGCATTCAAACCGTCACGGTCTTATCCGCGTGCAAGATCTGTCGACGCATTACTTAAAATAGGTGCGACGCCACTTTGTCGGTAATTACTTAGTTGTCGACCCTAATATATATTGAGCCATCGCAGAGGGTTGGAATAGCGTGAGATTCTCTCTCTCTCGACTATTTAATCTACGCTGGCCGGTTATTCCGACTTCGCTGACCACAAAACGGATATATAAAATTGGACCGATCACGTTGAATTATTTGTCAGTTTACGTGAACGCCAAAGCCGGCAGTTCCATGAATACTTGTTCGAGGACGCGCAGCGAATTGACATTGATGACGTGCATATCGCCCAAATCGCAGGCGTAGAACGAAAAACAGTCATCGGTCACTTTTTTGTCGATGCAGCCTCTGAAAAAAAAACCGAAAAATAAAAAACGGTAATACAATTACGACGGCCGGAATTGCCGGCTTGAAGAAAGTGTACGACAACACGAACGGGGCTTATTAAAGTTTATAAACGTTATTTATATTATCAGATACGAAGACATAATTAAATAAAAACTGGCGAGACGAGACAGAAGAATGCGAAACCTACGGTATTGCGACCCAAAACGGTACTTCTGGTACTGAATACAGAAGTTTGGAGGTGCCCGGCAGGGGTAGCTGGAGGTCACAGCGGTTCGAATCCTGCCATACGCCGGTATATAAAAGTGATATAACACAAAAATACTTTTGAATACTCGTTTTGCGGTCCGCGAAGGGTCCGGAATAACGTAGGATTTTGGCGCCTGCCTTGTCACCGGTTCGATCGCTTGGACAGACCGGCTTCAAGAGCGCCGACGTGGTTGAACCGTGAGAGGAGACAAACGCGCAAAATCCTAACGGTATTCACCCTTCAGAGAACCACAAAACAGGTAGTCTAAACACTACGGGCCGTTTGCATCGTATATTTTATACAGCTGTACGCGTCGCACTGCCGAAAACGGTAATTTACCTGTACCATCCGTTGAGCCTTTCGATGAAAGCGGTACAATAGGTGGAGGCGCGCGCTTCGGTCACCGGCCGGCCTTGACCTTCGACGGTATAAAACCGGTTCATATCGGCGAGCAGCTTCAGGAACTCCGACCTGTACGCCAACGGCTGGATCTGGAACCGGCGATTATAAATTATTAAAAATTACAAATCGAACAATACGCCCCGCTCCGATTCAGTCTTTGAATCCGACCGATTATCCCGAGTGCCGACGTTGAAACATAAAAACCCCCCCGTAAGAATTGATAGTGGGATATGAAATAAAGTGAAAAATACAGAAAAAGACTTACGACGAAATTGAGCGGATTCGAAGCGCTCACAACGTAAATGTCGAAATATTTATAATTGATCTTGGCCGTCTTCGCCAATTTCAACTCGTGCTTGATTGGAGCCACTGAAAATTCGTAAAAATTTTTTTGGATCAATATCGTTTTCGATAATTCATAAATACTTACATTTTAAAATTTTCAAGAACGATAAGACTCATATTACGTTCGGACGAGAGAAAAGTAATCGATTATTTTGTCGCCAGATTTGAATTACCGACTACGATTTAAAAGTTAGTTTTGTCGTCCAGATCTTCAGCTGTTGTCGGCGATGTTGCTAACGACAACGTATCGGTCTATTACTCTAACCGTTTCCAAGATTTCGCATCGATATTTACGATTTATATGGGGCCTGAGCGAAGCGCGCGCATGCCTTCTCCGACATGAAATTAAACGGAAAACGTAATCGACGAAACATAATAATCGGTCTCGATCTCGGCCGTTGAATTTTCAACTTTATCGAAGTGAAATTGTAATAAAACGTACAGAATATTTTCTCCGTCAGCCATTCCAGATTCGTAACGCACCCAAACTAAAACTATCAATTGCAAAATGTGCTCGTTTTGTGTAGGGAAATTACTTCCGCGTATCTACAATGAGTATAAATTTGACCGGACAAAATACAAAATACAAGACAAGATATATGTGCCGGTAATTCCATCTAGCGATCGAATAATTGCTACTTACTTTTTCCCAACCTAAAATATATATTGTCTGGTTTCTACGTGTTTTTAATATCAAATTACAGACAACGTCCCGCCAATAACGACCGGGGAATAGTTCTAGGTGCCTCATTGACGGTCGCGCTTTTTTTTAAACTAAAACAATTTAAACGGCATCGTAAAATTGAATACGATATACGAGAAATGGTTTAACTTACGAGACGTATTTTTCATCGACTGTACCAGACTTTCTTCTTGTTTGGCCGGGCTGAAAAAAATACAAAAATTGTGGACACATCTCGGACAAAATGCGTAAAGTAAAATACAACGATAATAAATAAATCGAACGTTTCCTCGATTATCACTATTCGCCAAAATTAATGCAGGAACCAATCTGAAACCGAGCTAAAAAAAAAAACTTTGATAGAAAATAGAGATTTCGCGTGTTTCTGTCTCCTCTCCACCGGTCTTTCGCTAGACCGGTTTCGGCCGCTCTCGCTAGGCGTCTTCAGTAGCGCTAGTGTGTTAGTCACAGTTTGGCACTCGCCAGACAATAGTACGAGTGGCAGCGAGGATGCGCCATCAAAAGGCCCTTCGAAGGGCCAAACTGCGACCAACACCACGCTGCTGAACCGAAACGGTTCTAGAAAAAGACAGAAGCGCACGAAATGTATCGTTATCCGCGCAACGTATCCGTTCCTGAAACCGCCCTCTCATCCTATTTCTTTCAATTCCAATAGTCGGGTCCGAACAGGCGAAGAAATATTCCAGATGTCCAAGCTAACCGAAGGCTCTTCGGGCACGACGAGCCGGTGACAATTAAACGGCGCGGACCGCGGACATATTTATTGGCGCGTCAACGCCGGCAATTTACCCCGTGTTGTTGAACCTGAGCGTAGTGTTGACCGAAATGAGCAGGTTCTGCGGCTGCATCCTCTTGAAGAGCTCGACGACGGGTATCTCTTCGTCGCCGGGCGTAGTCTCGACGGTGTCCAACTTGACGAGCACCTTCGTATTGATCGGCACCAACCTCAACAGCCCGTCAATAATCTCCTTCTTCCTGAACTCGGACTGCGGAATCTCTTTCAGCTGTACTCGAACGCACTGTCGAAAAACAAGATTTCGTACGGAATATAAAGATTTCGTGTGTCTCCTGTCTTGCCCCGGTTTTGGTCTTTCGCTAGACTGTTATTTTGGGCATCCACACTGCGCTGCCACTGTCACTTGTACTGTGGTTTGTCTGTTTATGTATACATACGTGTCTTGTTATTGTGTTTTGGGGATGTCGCTTTCTTATTTGAGTTGAGGGGGACAAAACAAGATTTTGTACGGAATATACATCTTTTTTTAAATTTAATTTTCACAAAATCAACGACGTATATTATGTAATAATATAAATAACGTAATTATTAAATAACATGCCTGAGGGGGTAAAACGTTCAAGATGTCCTCCGACTCCAGGAGTTCGCTGTAATCCACTGTCGCATTGTGTACCGTAATCGACGAATTGTACATCGACCTGCAAAATCGATGATTGTTATTGCCGAGGTAATCAATAATATATTTGAAACTCGACGTTGTCCGTGCGGTCGCAAAAAGTATCGTCAATCATCGATTCGGTGATTTATTCTTATTCTAATATACTCGAATACATTAGCGTAGATTTCTGTCTCCTGACTCGCCCGAGTTTGGTCTTTTGCTAGACCGGTTTCGGCCCCCGCTCGCCATCTTCAGTAGCGGCGTCGTTAGTCGCTTTGGATGTTTTTTACCGCACTCTGTTTTCGGGTGATTTGGGCAAAAGACCAAACCAGTGAGAGGGGAAACGGACGACCAGGGTTCGTTTTCCGACCCCTAGAGGACCACAAAACCGTAGGTATTCTAATATACCCTTTTTTTTCGTGTCCCTATTTACAGGCCTAGTTAACGGGGTTGAAATCCCACGGCAAATGTCACTCCTATCGTTCACGAGTTCGGACATTTTATTATATTTTTACGATAAGAGAATCGGTTATTACCCTATCGCGGACCGTGCTGACAATTTTGACGCGGACAAACGGCCCCCGCTGTCCGCTCCTCGCCAGATAGATCCTGTGGTGCTGCAACACCGACTTGTCCGTTATACCGTTCCTGGCGTAACTGTCGGTCGTAACACCTTCGAGATACTTTTTGATGTAGGACATCGCCTCCGAAGGGAGCTGGATGTAGACGTCGCCGCTGTTCGACACGTGCGTCAAAACGACTTCGTGAACGGATTTCGACTGTAACGACAAAAAAAAAAAAAAAAAAGATAAGCCTGAGAGATATTGGAATATAGCGATGTATTCGGTCAATTCTAATTTAAACCCAATGTAACTTCAGGTTCATGGTGTTTCCGCCTCCTCTCGCTGGTTTCGTCTTCTGCCGCTCGCCATCTTCAGTAGCGCTCTGTTAGTCACTGTCACTCGGACTGTGTTTGAATATCTCTAGGCTCTCTATTATATCTCCATTTCCTTTCCCTTTCCTGCCCGGGCGTAACGACCGTTTTCGGCCGCACTCGCCGTCTTCAGTAGCCGACACTGAAGCGAATACCAAAACCGGCGAGAACCGGAGATAGAAACACACGAAACCTACGGTATTCTCCAACAACTCGCAGACCACAAAACAGGTATGTTTTAAACTTAGTGTTTAAACTCTGTTGTCGTATCCTTCGTTGTTCAGTCATCGATGGGTTTAAGCTGTGGTGTTTAAACAGAAAGTTGTAAACCTATATATATATATATATATATAATATATATATATATATATATATATATATATATATATATATACAGAAATAAGCTTCGGAGCAGAAACTTCGGCCATTTTGACCATCGAACAGGTAATTACTACTACTACTACTACTACTACACTTTATTATATTATATTGTTGTCACCTTTTTCAAATCCGGTTTGCACTCCAATAGATGCATGATGTCGCTGAGGTACGTGTTCAGATTGACCTCGTTGTCGGCGGAAGTGTCGTAAAGTACGAGACTGATCGGCGGCGACCGGTTGACGACTTCGCCGACCAACACCTTCCCTTCGACGCAGTCCTTCATTATCTGGTTAAGTACGCCGCTGTCGGCGTACCGCTCCAGACCGTACAGGCTGCACTCAACCGCCTGCGATTATTTACAAAAAAATATATAATACGACAAATTACGTTTATAGATAAACACGTTGATGAGTGCCGCGGATCAAGTGGCGCTGGAATTTCTGTGTGGTACCGCATATATATATATATATATATATATATATATATATTAACCTGAGCCGGTAAATCGGTGAATTGGGGATGGAAGCGGGTAAAGGCTGGTGACGGTGACCCATTCCTGGTCGCCGTGGTCGATGAAGCGTGACCGTGCGCACTTGGCGTCGGCGTTAGGTATGACGTCGAGGAGTCTGGCCAGCGAACAGCCGTCGGGCCCGACCATCAGCGTAGAACGGTTGCGCTCCAGTCGGGGACCGACCATCGATTCTAAGCGTTGCTGTAGTACTGTTCCATTTTCGGCACCAGATTCTCGAGCGAGCCCTGCGGCGTGCGATGCGTACATGTTTACGTCCACCGATTTTGCGGGTTCATCAAGCGTGACTGGCGCGCTACTAAAGAGGCGGCGAAATCTACGGGGGTATTCCGCCGACCCCGAAGACCACACAAAGCGGATATTTTAAACTAGTTTCTATTTTATATCAGATATCAGACCGTAAATTGATTGGTAAAGGCGTTACGCTGTATTCGCCGCGACGAATCTCAGCCAGACTTTGGCGCAGTCGATTATCCTCTCGTGAGCGTCCACGTCTGCGAATTGGGCAGTTTCAACTGCGCGGCTGAGTCTCATATTAGGGTGCGACGCGGTGCCGCAGCCGCGTTCGATGTCGCCTGCGAAATATCGAATTAAAAAAATAAAATAAAAAGTATACCGTTTGGAGCAGCGGAGAGTACACCGACGGGGTGGAGATTAATATTAGTGTCGTCGAATTGCGCCATCACTTCTAGCGGTACCCGGAATGCCGTGGACCGGAGGTCCGTTGTTAGTTAGTTACAAGCAGAGATAAATGATTGCGACGTGTTGTTACACACGTTGTTGAACAAAATATAGCCGTTATATATAAACGCATGTTGTTTTTGCTCAGAAATTTCTGTCTAGTAATAATAATACATTTGTGGTAAAAGTATACGTTTTAAGCGAGAACAACCTCGACAGGATACATGCAATAGACCGTTGGGAGCGACAGGAGTACACCGGCGGGAGCATTAATATTAGTGTAAATCGATATTGCGCCATCACCAACTATTGGTTCGTGACAAGCTAAGTAATTGCTCAATTCACCGACAAAGGCGTCGTACAGTGCGTCGCAACATCTTCGCACGGATAAGATTCTTGATACATTATTGTGCGGTCCTTTAGGCGGTGTCAAAATTACATCGACCGGTTGAATTGTGTGTGTATAAAAGCTAAAACCGACCGAAGCGACCGTTCACATTTTGCTTTTTATTTTTGCAAAGCTATTAGCGCCCGCGTGAGACTCATTAAAAGTTGTATGCGCCGTGTACGGTGATTGAGCGTTAAAAACGCCAGCGTCGGTACCGGTTCGCAAAATACGGTCGAGTTTTTTTTTCATTAAAAGGCGAGGAGGCTCGAGAGGGCGTCAAGTGGAGTCATTGATGACGAATAAAGGCCATTATTGATTCGAATAAAGGCCATTATTGATTCGGTTCTCGACACTTTTCTGGCAAACTTTCGATTCCCCTCTCGAAAAACTCCTTCAAGACCAAAATACATCTTAACAAATTACTTTCGGGTACAACCGATAATTGTAAACAGTGTAATTGCGACATCAAATAACTTTTGGGAATAAAAGAAAAGTAATTTTCCTCGAGTAACTATTATCCGTCCGTAAACCGAGTCAAAACTGGAAAGCAAAGAAAAAAAAACCCAAGAAAAGCGGTTCTTATTAGCAGCCCACCCCGAAATTGACAATTTAAAAAAAAATTAAAATTTTTCCCACTGATCACAGCGGTTCTTATCAGCAGTACCGTTTAAGTACCGTAATACCCCAAAAAAAAATTAGTGACAATTCAAGTTCTGGTCGCCCCCCAAGTTTGACATTTAAAAATTAAAATTTTTCAAAGGCGAGAAAAGCAGCCCACCCACTGATCACAGGCGGTTCTTATCAGCAGTACCGTTTAAGTACCGTAATACCCCAAAAAAAAATTAGTGACAATTCAAGTTCTGGTCGCCCCCCCCCCAGAAATTTGACAATTTAAAAAAAAATTAAAATTTTTCCAAAGGTGAGAAAAGCAGCCCACCCACTGATAGCAGGCGGTTCTTATCGGCAATACCCGTTTAAGTACCGTAATACCCAAAAAAAATTAGTGACAATTCAAGTTCTGGTCGCCCCCCCCCCAAGTTTGACAATTTAAAAAAAATTAAAAAATTTTTCAAAGTGAGGAAAACAGCCCACCCACTAATCACAGCGGTTCTTATCGAGCAGTACCGTTTAAGTACCGTAATACCCCAGAAAGAATTAGTGACAATTCAAGTTCTGGTCGCCCCCACCCCCCCGAAATTTGACCAATTTAAAAAAAATTAAAATTTTTCAAAGGCGAGAAAAGCAGCCCACCCCACTGATCACAGCGGTTCTTATCGGCAGTACCGTTTAAGTACCGTAATTCCCCAAAAAAAAATTGGTGACAATTCAAGTTCTGGTCGCTCCTGCCCCCACCCCTCAAATTTGACAAAAAAAAAATTCAAAATTTTCAAGATACTCACAGTGTCGTACCGATGGCTCGCCGCGATGCTGTGATTTTCGACGATTTTCTATCGTCAGTGAGGACAATTTCTGACGAGGCTCTCCCAATTCTGCGGCAGCCTTTAGCGTATCTCGCCTACGTAGCCTTGACGATGTGATTAGGCAGCCCTGCGCGTCCTACCGTCGACTATCTGGAGCGGAACAAAGTCGGACGCAGATTTAGCGCTCTTCCGTCTTCAGTAGCGGTGGTTGAGTCACTTTACCAAGGGGGGGGGGGGGGAGGGGAGGGAGGGGAGAAGTGCTGGGATTGTCCCAATTGTAGCCCTATCCCTGTTTGAGAATGTATGCGTTGTTAGTTTAACCTGTTAACGAGCGGGGACGTAGAAATATGTTAAAAGCGTAAACAACAGCAATATATGTTGTGCCCTGGAGCGGTGGGATGTATAGTTTGTTACAACGTAAGTATTAGTCATCGATACATGTTTCAATCTGAGCGGGTAGCACTATGTATCGACAATAGTTTTAAAATTGAGTTTCGGAATTTTTGCATATATATATATATATTTTAATTTTTTAAACTCGATATTTCTATTTTATTTGTCCACTTCTGTTTATTGTCCAATAATTGTTAACTTTTTTAATATTTTTTATCGCGTATCTAAATAAAAAATAGATAAATTTTTTGTACTCTCTACAATCGTTCGTAAAATTTATAATTTCCTCAATTCGATATTTCCACATTTCTGTCGGTATCGGTTATAATAGTCCTTTCGTTTATTTTAGCGTGAAATAAAAAAAAAAAGTAATAAAAATTCACGTTCTCCGGGCGTGACGTCCCAGAAAGAGCTCGTGCCCTTGTCGCGTAATTAAAAGGGAATTACCGGTTAACAGGTTGAAATACCTGTTTTGTGTTCGACAAATGTTTGGAACACTGTCTAGAGGTTGATGCGTCTCTGTCTTTCGCCGGACTGCGGTTTCTGACCGCTGACCATCTTCAGTAGCCCCCGTGTTAAGTCGCCGGATAATTTTTGTGTATCCTCGTCACGCACACGTCGTTGTTATATCGGGAATTCGGGAGATATTTCGTTAATTCGTCTATATCTATCAACAATTATTGGGGAGGGAGGGGGAGAGAAGTGTTTTGACTTGAAAAAAAAAAATAATCGTAACAACTCGCCCGACTATTCTGATCCCGATCAAATCGGCGTTTTTAGTAAATCGCCATAACGACAGATTTCGGATGGTGTTTGACGAAAATTTAGTTTATGCAGCTTTTTGGCGACCTTCTCTTTGGCCCTGGCGGATCTGGAAATTCTTGAGGCGTCGAAATATCGTTGTCCCTATTCTGTGCGAAAAACGAAAAGTCGGTTTAGAATTTCGTCGACGGGTAAAATATACAATAACCTCCTCGGGGTGGCGTCGTATAAATTTTGTACGAATAATTTCGGTAAAATCATTTTTTTCGTTCTTAACCCGTGTAACTTTCGGGTCGTATTGAAATTTATCGAGATTTCGCCGAATAATTATAGCTTTTTCTGTAGGATGGTGCATAAATTTTATAACGTCCAGGGCGGCCGATATCAATATCAATTTTTTTTATTATTTCGCATATACCCCAATTTTTGGATTTAAATTTCAAATTCGGCCCGTGAGAGGTTCAACTAGAGATGCGGTTTATATCGATTCCGTTTGTTGACTTACGAAGGAATTTTGGTATTCGGAAACCTAGCGATGGCAGCGGCGGGAATAATACTTCTTATCGCCTTCCGGTTTCCTACGGCAATGGGACGAAAATGGGCTCGTCGCATCGTGATTTGTTCATCTCAGCGGACGAGCCGGCCGATGTAGCTGTCCGACTGGTACAGCCAGGCCCTCCTGTATCACCGTCAATTTCGTATAATTCTGAAGCGAAAAAAAAATAAATAACAGACCGATAGATCTGCGTCCAGTCCATTTTCGGTTTTTATCGAGCGTGGGGCCGGGGAAAGGGGCGCATCAATAGATTCTGGCGAGAAATACGTTTTTGCGTATTTCCCTAAACGCTAGCGCTAAGCGTATATATATCGTCTCTTTCGCTAGACCGTCTTCAGTAGCCAAGCCCTGTACCCGGCGAGAGAGCGGAAACAGGCGAAACCAGCAGTATTCCAACCCGCCAGCGCAGAACCGCCAAAGCAGGTATTTTAAACTAAATTGTTGACAATTTGGCTACTAAAAGAGGCGAGATCATTCTCAAAAAAAAAATCAATAAATATATAATTTTTAAAATTGAAAATTATGTATTATATTCTTGTTTTATTGATAGATTATTAATTGGTAGCGTTAAGTAAATATCTCTATCTATAGAAAATGTACTCCAGCAAACATAATTTTGTTAAGTACAAGTACTTTTTTTTTGTAAAAAATATCCTAAAACATGAAAAAATATTTCTGTCCCCTCAATTTCTCTCACATATCGAGGCCGACTCAACCGACTCAATTATAAAAGTAGTTATTTGTTCCGGCAGTTTACTTTGGGAGAAAAAAAAAGCAAGGTTAAACATAGATATCGTGACAGGTGTATTCCATGCGATTCAAACTGACATTTCGAATCGTGCAATAAAAAAAAAACAAAAAAAAAAAACCGGAATTAGTCTCACGTCGGGCGAAACGCTATTGCTCTGCCTCTGCCTCGTGTACTGCGTCGCCTGAAGATGAGGAGGCTGGTATTGTTGGTGCTGTTGGTATTGTTGGTGTTGTTGTTGTTGTTGTTGTTGATGATGGGGCTGATAATGATGATGTTCGTTCATTTTCGACGTCGACGGCTGACCGGGCGGCGGGCAGTGTTCGTTCGAAGCGGGCAGTTCGTTCCTCTTCTGAAGCAACCTCTGAAATATGGACAGAAAAAACGTCATCGTTTTCCTTATTTATCGTACAGTCGCGATTGCGATTTTTTTAAATTTTGTATTCCCTCTCTTTTTTTTTTTTTTTTGTAGGTTCTCGCGATGTTTCCGTCTCTCTCTCGCCGGCCGTTTGGTCTTTTGCGAGGCGGGGGTTTTGACGACCGTTCGCCCGTCTCAATAGCGGTATTAGTCCAACTAACACGCGCTACTGAAGGCGGCGAAACCGAGTCTAGCAAAAGACCAAACGGCCGAGAGAGGAGACAGAAACATCACGAACCTATGGTATTCTCCCTCGCAGACCGCCAAAGCGGGTATATTAAATTAGTTTTTTTTTCCTGCAATATCCCTTCCAACACAAATTGTTTCCGATTTTCACTGTATTTGAGAATACAGGGCCGCGGGGTTACCTGTTGGGCGAGGTTCCTGAACTGTATATCGGCGGAGGCGTTGGCGGTAGAGGAGCTGGCGCGCCCGGCTGGCTGGTGGTCCCGCCGCTAAGTGCAACCCTGCCGCTGCCGTGCTGTTTGGGCGGGTCGAGCTGGCCGACAGGGCGATGTCGGAGAGGCTTCCAGCGTAACGCTCTGTCTGACAGCGCCACCGCCAAGCGCGTTCGCCACTTAGGCACCGGGGATCTTTATGTCCATCAGCGGCTGCGAAAACACAAACAGAGTTTGTCGTGATTCCCCAATTTTCGTCACCTCTCGCCGGTCTCATCTTTCGCCAGACCGGTTTCGCGGTCTTCAGTAGCGGAAAACTGGCCCAGCGAAATACCGAACTGGCGAGAGGAGACGGAAACACGAAATCTACGGTATTCCGACCGCATCGAAGACGACAAAACGGGTATTCTAAACTGAAAATATCGAAGTTTCGATCAAAAATATCGATATTAGACCGTAACAATTATTATTATCGCGCTTCGGTAAATATGTGTCCATTAATTGGACTCCCAGTTTTACCGGTAACTCGATGACTTGGACACCGATTAAAACATTTTAACGTCTCCAATTTTTAATACATTAAAATTTGTTTAAAAAACGAAAATACTCGTCGGATGTCTCTAAACCAGGTAATTAAACGATGACTATTGGAAACAAATATGAAATTTTAAGGCCGATATCGGAGAGATTTTAAAGTTTGTGAAAGATAAGTTGGGATTATTATCGCCAGTATTTATTGCAACGCAAGTACGAATAGAACAATAATAGATAAAGGGGTAAACGATAAAGTTATTCCACAGAGCTGTAATGGCGTCTACAAATTTAACTTTCTCGTCTATTAGAACAAAGAGTTCATTAGAACAGAATAGTAGATCGTACAAAATTCATAGTAGTTTCCAGTCCCGCCCAGGGTAAAATAACTACTAGAACAGAATTATCCGTAAGGCAATGGCAATAAAAATAAAAAAAAATAAAAAAATTAACTGGAGGTCTTGATCCGACCTCCAGGTAAATATGGGATCGCAATTTGATCGACCTCTTCCAAAAATGGATGGAAACGGTGGGAGTTCCGAATAGGTCAGAGGTGGACACCCCCCGGAGAGGGCAAAAACCGTTCTGATGGGACCCCGAGGTCAACCTCCGCTAACCGATATTCTTCCCACGACATATCGCGCTAACTTACCACAGACCAGCGGTTATAATACATAATAATAAAATAAATAGTGTAGGTTCGTGATGTTTCTGTCTCCTCTCTCGCTCTGGTTTGGTCTTTTGCTAGACTGCGGTTTCGGCCGCTCGCCATCTTCAGTAGCGCCCTGTGTTACTGTCACTGTTGGGGCACTTTGGATGTTTTTCGGCCATCCTCACTGCTGCACCGTCACTTTCACATGTACTGTAATGTCTGTCAGTATGTCAGTCCTTTATATATATATGTGTTCTGTTATTGTTATCGGGGGATTGTTATGTTTGTCTTCGGATTTTGTTAATCCGTTTTCTAAGTGTGATGTCAGATTGTCCGAAGGGGATGGTTGGGAGGGTGTGATCCTTTAAGAGGATTATAGGGGCAAATATGGAAATAATTTTCTCATTTATAATTTTGTTTTTCTTACATTTGAAGATTTCCAGGTTTTCTATAATATCCAATTCTTGCCTGGGTTTAATAACTTTAATGATCTTTTGATGTTCACTGTTTCGTGTCGGGAGTTTATGACGCGGATCATAAGTGAACATCAAACAATGAACATCAAAAGATCATTAAAGTTATTACACCCATGCCAAAAAAAACATCCAAAGTGCTAACAGTGACTAACACAGGGCGCTACTGAAGATGGCGAGAGGCCGAAACACGGTCTAGCAAAAGACCGAACCGGGGCGAGAGAGGAGACAGAAACATCACGAACCTAGAGTATTCCGACCGCTCGCAGACCACAAAACAGATATATTAAAAAAATAAACAGCAATAAAGCCTATACACCCGGGCGTATACTCTACCTGCAGCCTCCTCTTGACAGAACCGTGCGTTGGCGCCTTCGGCCTGGCGTCTCCTCCCGCCGACGCCAAATTGCCGTTGGGCCTCTGCGGCTGGCACTGCGGCTTGACCAACTTTCCGGGGGCTTTCAGCGCGCGGCGCTTCCATGAAGCGGCTGCAACAGACAATCACAGCAGCAATCAACAATCTAAGCGCTTATGCGCCCGACAACGCTACGGAGGCGAGCTCATTCGAAAAAACTGACCAGTGGTTGCGCCGGACCCGACGGTTTCTTCTTGAACCTGCCGGTCGATTTCCTCTGCTTTTCGACCAACCGCGAAATGTGCTCCGAGCTCCTCGCCGCCTCCGCTTCCACGACAGTTTCGTTACCCCTCCTGTACGTCTTTATGCCGGGCAATTCGGTCAACAGCTGTTCCAAAGTCGAGAAACCCAAATTCTTGAACGGGATATTTTCGCCGACCAGCTGTTTGTAATCATCTGAAAATGGAGAAACGATAAATTGAGTATCGGAACAATCATTCCACCGGTATCAGACGACACTGGACAGTATTGCTGGTATGTTTATCAATTTAATATACCCGTTTGTGGTCTGCGAGGGTTGGAGAATGCTGTAGGTTCGTGATGTTTCTGTCTCCTCTCGCTGCGGTTTGGCGGCCATCTTCAGTCGCGCCCTGTGCCATCTGTCAGTATCGCATCCTCACTGTGTCACTTTCACATGTACTGTGTAGTGTTTGTCAGTATGTCAGTATGCTATCGGGGGATTGTTATGTTTGTCTTCGGAATTTGTCAATCCGTTTTCTAACTGCAGATTGTCGGAAAGGGGATGGTTGGGAGGGTGCGATCGCCCGGCAAAAATAGAAGACAGATACAGGGACGATATAATAAAAAAAAAAAAAAGATTCCAATTTCGTGAACCGCATCATAAACTCGGACACGAAACAATGAACATGAAAAGATCATTAAAGTTATTAAACCCAGGCAAGAATTGGATATTATAGAAAACCTGGAAATCTTCAAACGTAAGAAAAACAAAATTATTAATGAGAAAATTATTTCCATATTTGCCCCTATAATCCTATTTAAGGATCACACCCTCCCAACCATCCCCTTTCAGACAATCTGACATCACACTTAGAAAACGGATTAACAAAATCCGAAGACAAACATAATTCCCCAATAACAATAACAGAACACACACATATATATGTATATATATATATATATATATATATATATATATATAAAGGACTGACATACTGACAGACACTACAGTACATGTGAAAGTGACAATGGGCAGTGAGGATGGCCGAAAAAAACATCCAAAGTGCCACAACAGTGACAGTAACACAGGGGGCGCTACTGAAGACGGCGAGCGGCCGAAACCAACAGTCTGGCGACAAGACCGAACCGGCGTGAGAGAGGAGACAGAAACGTCACGAACCTACGGTAAAAAAAAAATCCTGGAAGAGCCTCGCCCTTCGCGTGAAGGGGGTGCTCGCCCCCGACAAAACTGAAATTTCTTCCTGTCGGAAAATAAAATTTCGCTCGAGATTCGCGCAAATTTTATTTTTCAGCTATTATTATTATTATTATTAAAATTTTCTCTCGAATAAAGAAAACTCACTATTTATGGACGAAAGCGGTATGCCGTCCTTCGCCGAAATGAGGCACGCCCTGAGGCTGGAGGCGACCTGGTTGAACTCTTCGGACGCATCAACCATTGTATCTGCCAATAAAAAATAAAAATAAAATTAATTTATAATACCTGTTTTGTATATATATATATATATATATATATATATATATATATATTGGGTTGACAACTAAGTAATCGCGAAATTCACCGACAAGTGGCGTCGTACATATTTTTAAATACGTCACAACATCTCTGCACGGATAAGATTCTTGATATGTTATTACTTAATACTTTCTGAAATATTCGGCATCGAAATTATATCGACCATAAAAGCTGAAGGACGGTGCGAGAACCGGCGATGGTTTCTGTCACATTCAGCCTATTTTTTTTATTTCCGCCAAGCGTGTTTTAACGCCCTCGCGGGCTACGTAAAAGGGGTGTGACGAAGAGTTAAAAGAACGAACGGCAGCGTTACTTGAAAATATAATACCGCGCTACCGAAGACGGCGAACGGCCGAAACCGGTCCAGCGAAAGACGGAAAAATTTTGCTCTCGCCGGTCAACCGAAAGGAAAATTACAATACCTACGTCTCCCCTTTCCCCCTTCCAACCCCCACCCCCCGAACTGTACACACAGTGGATATTACATTCAATTAGGGCACAATAGAAGCAATAAACGTGGTGCCATTCGCGATAATGAACACTATTTCATAGTCTCGATATTTTTTTTTTTTTTTTTTTCCGACGCCAATTTACGATAAAGAGTCTCACGATTTTATTTCCGTTAATAGATGAATTAAACCACGGCTTCGCACTCGAGGCCGTTTAGAGCGCGCGCGGACTCGAAGCGTTTCGTAGCGCTTTTTGCTAATTTCTTACCTCCAACTTAAAACGATCGCACAAATAACGGAACGAATAAAATTTTTATATTTCAATATTTGATATATCATCACATCTTTACGAAGATAATTCCTTAAACGTTAGTCTGCATTGGCTTATTTCTTCGGGGGCGGATCTTTTTTTCGGATTCGGAGGTCGAAATCGTGAAAATCGAGCGTTTTCGCATACGATATCGTATCACAAGCATAAACGAGATAACAATCGCCGCATAAGGAAACATAAATAGATTACACGGCGCATCGAATTTCCGCACCGAACAAAGTGGTGAGCGAGACTAGCCTCTCGAGTGCAAAGGGTTGATACAACAAAATGAGAAAACCCTTATTATTTATATATATATATATATATATATATATATATATATATATATATATATATATCTGAGACCAAACCGGTGAGAAGAGAATGAACGTGAAAACTACAAATAAAAGATATTCAGTTGCGACTCTAAGTTTACATAACCACGTTATCTTAAACTGTTTCATTTGTAGCGGTTTTTTTTGATTGTGCCAAAAATATTTCCACGTTACATTTCCGGTTTCTTATCTGGACAGGAAGATGGTACAGAATCGTGCGAATTACAACGAATTGGGCCGTACGTAAGAGTACGGTTTCCAGATAGCAGGATGTAGTAATCCAAAAAAAAAAAAAACAAAGAGAATTATTCGGCGTAAATGCTCGCAGAATCGCCCGATAATATAGCAGGAATATTATGACTTCGCTATCAACCGATCGATTTCATATACGATCGTCCGCCCGATATTGCATATACTTTCATCCGCTCCGTTTGGCTTCTCCTCCTGTTCTCTTTTTTAGATTCCAATCTACACAACGATAAGATATGAACGATTTTTGTCGTTTTGACAAACTACTCAATCAATAACTCTTCGATGTTTATTATTCTTCGAAAATGTACCGATTAGGACGAATAGTTCTTCAAATCGTCGGACGTTCGGTCTCGGAACGATCTCGATCTGCGCGACTTGCAACACAAAGGCGATGCGATTCCAATCTACACAATGATAATATATGAAAGATTTCTGTCGGTCGACAAACTCTACTCAATCGATACCCTTCGACGTTTATTATTCTTCGAAAATGTACCGATTAGGACGAACAGTTCTGCAAATCGTCGGGACGTTCGGTCTCGGAGCGATCTCGATCTCTCGCGACTTCGCAACACAAAGCGATCGATTCCAATCTACACAATGATAATATATGAAAGATTTCTGTCGGTCGACAAACTCTACTCAATCGATAACCTTCGACGTTTATTATTCTTGAAAATGTACCGATTAGGACGAATAGTTCTTGCAAATCGGTCGGGACGTTCGGTCTCGAACGATCTCGATCTCGCGACTTGCAACACAAAGCGATGCGATTCCAATCTACACAATGATAATATATGAAAGATTTCTGTCGGTCGACAAACTCTACTCAATCGATAACCTTCGACGTTTATTATTCTTGAAAATGTACCGATTAGGACGAACAGTTCTGCAAATCGTCGGACGTTCGGTCTCCAGTCGATCTCGATCTGCGACTTGCAACACAAAGGCGTCGATTCCAATCTACACAATGATAATATATGAAAGATTTCTGTCGGTCGACAAACTCTACTCAATCGATAACCTTCGACGTTTATTATTCTTGAAAATGTACCGATTAGGACGAACAGTTCTGCACAAATCGTCGGACGTTCGGTCTCGAACGATCTCGATCTCGCGACTTGCAACACAAAGCGATCGATTCCAATCTACACAATGATAATATATGAAAGATTTCTGTCGGTCGACAAACTCTACTCAATCGATAACCTTCGACGTTTATTATTCTTGAAAATGTACCGAATTAGGACGAACAGTTCTGCAAATCGTCGGACGTTCGGTCTCGAACGAACTCGATCTGCGACTTGCAACACAAAGGCGTCGATTCCGATCTACACAATGATAATATATGAAAGATTTCTGTCGGTCGACAAACTCTACTCAATCGATAACCTTCGACGTTTATTATTCTTGAAAATGTACCGATTAGGACGAATAGTTCTTCAAATCGTCGGGACGTTCGGTCTCGGAACGATCTCGATCTCGCGACTTGCAACACAAAGCGTCGATTCCAATCTACACAATGATAATATATGAAAGATTTCTGTCGGTCGACAAACTCTACTCAATCGATAACCTTCGACGTTTATTATTCTTGAAAATGTACCGATTAGGACGAACAGTTCTGCAAATCGTCGGGACGTTCGGTCTCGAACGATCTCGATCGCATTCGCAACACAAAGGCGTCGATTCCAATCTACACAATGATAATATATGAAAGATTTCTGTCGGTCGACAAACTCTACTCAATGGTAACCTTGACGTTTATTATTCTTCGAAAATGTACCGATTAGGGACGAACAGTTCTGCAAATCGTCGGGACGTTCGGTCTCGACGATCTCGATCTCGCGACTTGCAACACAAAGCGATGCGATTCCAATCTACACAATGATAATATATGAAAGATTTCTGTCGGTCGACAAACTCTACTCAATCGATAACCTTCGACGTTTATTATTCTTCGAAATGTACCGATTAGGACGAACAGTTCTCAAATCGTCGGGACGCTCGGTCTCGAACGATCTCGATTCTCGCGACTTGCAACGCAAAGCGTCGATTCCAATCTACACAATGATAATATATGAAAGATTTCTGTCGGTCGACAAACTCTACTCAATCGATAACCTTCGACGTTTATTATTCTTGAAAATGTACGGATTAGGACGAACAGTTACAAATCGTCGGGACGTTCGGTCACAGACGATCTCGATCTGCGCGACTTCGCAACACAAAGCGATGCGATTCCAATCTACACAATGATAATATATGAAAGATTTCTGTCGGTCGACAAACTCTACTCAAATGATTACCTTCGGCGTTTATTATTCTTGAAAATGTACCGATTAGGACGAACAGTTCTGCAAATCGTCGGACGCGTTCGGTCTCGAACGATCTCGATCTCGCGACTTGCAACACAAAGGCGATCGATTCCAATCTACACAATGATAATATATGAAAGATTTCTGTCGGTCGACAAACTCTACTCAATGATAACCTTGACGTTTATTATTCTTGAAAATGTACCGATTAGGACGAACAGTTCTGCAAATCGTCGGACGTTCGGTCTCGAGCGATCTCGATCGCCCGACTCGCAACACAAAGGCGATGCGATTCCAATCTACACAATGATAATATATGAAAGATTTCTGTCGGTCGACAAACTCTACTCAATCCGATAACCTTGACGTTTATTATTCTTGAAAATGTACCGATTAGGACGAACAGTTCTGCAAATCGCCGGACGTTCGGTCTCGAACGATCTCGATCTGCGCGACTCGCAACACAAAGGCGATGCGATTCCAATCTACACAATGATAATATATGAAAGATTTCTGTCGGTCGACAAACTCTACTCAATCGATAACCTTCGACGTTTATTATTCTTCGAAAATGTACCGATTAGGACGAACAGTTCTGCAAATCGTCGGGACGTTCGGTCTCGGAACGATCTCGATCTGCGCGACTTGCAACACAAAGGCGATGCGATTCCAATCTACACAATGATAATATATGAAAGATTTCTGTCGGTCGACAAACTCTACTCAATCGATAACCTTCGACGTTTATTATTCTTCGAAAATGTACCGATTAGGACGAATAGTTCTGCAAATCGTCGGGACGTTCGGTCTCGGAACGATCTCGATCTGCGCGACTCGCAACACAAAGGCGATGCGATTCCAATCTACACAATGATAATATATGAAAGATTTCTGTCGGTCGACAAACTCTACTCAATCGATAACCTTCGACGTTTATTATTCTTCGAAAATGTACCGATTAGGACGAACAGTTCTGCAAATCGTCGGGACGTTCGGTCTCGGAACGATCTCGATCCGCGTGCAACACAAAGCGTCGATTCCAATCTACACAATGATAATATATGAAAGATTTCTGTCGGTCGACAAACTCTACTCAATCGATAACCTTCGACGTTTATTATTCTTGAAAATGTACCGATTAGGACGAATAGTTCTGCAAATCGTCGATCTCGATCTCTAACACAAAGGCGATGCGATTCCAATCTACACAATGATAATATATGAAAGATTTCTGTCGGTCGACAAACTCTACTCAATCAATTACCTTGACGTTTATTATTCTTCAAAATGTACCGATAGGACGAACAGTTCGCAAATCGTCTCGGTCTCGAACGATCTCGATGAGCAACACAAAGGCGATGCGATTCCAATCTACACAATGATAATATATGAAAGATTTCTGTCGGTCGACAAACTCTACTCAATCGATAACCTTCGACGTTTATTATTCTTCGAAAATGTACCGATTAGGACGAACAGTTCTGCAAATCGTCGGGACGTTGGTCTCGAACGATCTCGATCGCGACTTCGCAACACAAAGGCTGATCGCGATTCCAATCTACACAATGATAATATATGAAAGATTTCTGTCGGTCGACAAACTCTACTCAATCGATAACCTTCGACGTTTATTATTCTTCAAAATGTACCGATTAGGACGACAGTGTCGGTCGAATCGATAACCTTCTAAATGGGGCAAATCGCCGGACGTTCGGTCTCGGAACGATCTCGATCGCGACTTCGCAACACAAGGCGTCGATTCCAATCTACACAATGATAATATATGAAAGATTTCTGTCGGTCGACAAACTCTACTCAATCGATAACCTTCGACGTTTATTATTCTTCAAAAACAGTTCCAAATATCGACAATGATTCCAATCTCTGAAAGATTTCTGTCGGTCGACAAACTCTACTCAATCGGACGTGTACCGATTAGGACGGTTCGAACGATCTCGATTCGACTCGCAACACAAAGCGATGCGATTCCAATCTACACAATGATAATATATGAAAGATTTCTGTCGGTCGACAAACTCTACTCAATCGATAACCTTCGACGTTTATTATTCTTCGAAAATGTACCGATTAGGACGAACAGTTCTTCAAATCGTCGGGACGTTCGGTCTCGGAACGATCTCGATCTGCGCGACTTGCAACACAAAGGCGATGCGATTCCAATCTACACAATGATAATATATGAAAGATTTCTGTCGGTCGACAAACTCTACTCAATCGATAACCTTCGACGTTTATTATTCTTCGAAAATGTACCGAATAGGACGAATAGTTCTGCAAATCGTCGCCGGGACGTTCGGTCTCGGAACGATCTCGATCTGCGCGACTTGCAACACAAAGGCGATGCGATTCCAATCTACACAATGATAATATATGAAAGATTTCTGTCGGTCGACAAACTCTACTCAATCGATACCCTTCGACGTTTATTATTCTTCGAAAATGTACCGAATAGGACGAACAGTTCTGCAAATCGTCGGGACGTTCGGTCTCGGAACGATCTCGATCTGCGCGACTTACCAACACAAAAGGCCCGATCACGATTCCAATCTACACAATGATAATATATGAAAGATTTCTGTCGGTCGACAAACTCTACTCAATCGATAACCTTCGACGTTTATTATTCTTCGAAAATGTACCGAATAGGACGAATAGTTCTTCAAATCGTCGGGACGTTCGGTCTCGGAACGATCTCGATCTGCGCGACTCGCAACACAAAGGCGATGCGATTCCAATCTACACAATGATAATATATGAAAGATTTCTGTCGGTCGACAAACTCTACTCAATCGATAACCTTCGACGTTTATTATTCTTCGAAAATGTACCGAATAGGACGAATAGTTCTGCAAATCGTCGGACGCTGGTCTCGAATCATCTCGATTACCGACGAACTTGCAACACAAAGGCGATGCGATTCCAATCTACACAATGATAATATATGAAAGATTTCTGTCGGTCGACAAACTGAATCGTTATTGTTCGAAAATGTACCGAACGGGAAAGATGGATTTTTTTCCGTTTCGCAGCGTTTCCGCAACGTTCAGTAATCGTGACAACAGTTTCCGACAATAATAACGATAATGATAGAGGAAAAGGCCTTTTTTTCTGTGGCGATAAATAGCCGATGAAAATGCCACAAATATCCAGTCGGGTGGAGACGGGTCCAGTTTTTTTGTAATATTTAAAGCCGTTTAAGGCCGAGAAACGATAGGGGAAATGTCGTCTATTTGAATGGAGGAATCGAAAAAAAAAAAACGGGCCACTCGACAGAAAGTGACACTTTTAAATTGGGCCCGGTATTTAGGGCCGGGCCCCGGCCAAAGAGAGCGGCCCGAAAACGCGGCGAAACTCACCTCGATTCCGATCCACTCCCAGCTGTGTCGATGGACGGCCGAAAGGAAAATATTGAAAAAAAGGAAAAAAAAAAAAGAAAAATTAATTTCTCCACGGCCCGCGGAGTTACGGGCCCCCACCGTCGCACAATAAGGGCCAATTCCAACGGATACGTTACGTCATACTGGCGCTGCCAACCTAACGGATCTGCCGTTTTTTTTTTTTTCCATTTATATAAATATACAATTTTAAATTTTCCAACAGAAAAAAGTAAAAAAATATATTGAATTGAAGACGAAAAAAATACGGGAAATATTATAGATACTCCAAAATTTATTTTATTAATTTTTTTTTTAAATAATCCGATACGAGAAAACGTCAAAATATTTCGTCCCGATTCCCCGTCCAAATAAAAGTCGGGACGTTTGTTGTTATCAATGAAAGAAAAAAATAAAAATATTTTTAATTAAAAATAAAAGAAAATTCGGGAATACAACTGTAGTTATTACGATTTTCAGTTTCAGTCCAGAAATACGGGGAAATTTCGTCGGGGACATTTTCCCCACCCAACCACGGGCGGCAACACTGCCGGCGCTCAATTCTCCGTATTTCTGTCCAAACAATTGGTCGGAAAATTTTTTAAAACGGCCAATTTGACTGAATTAATAGCGTTCTTAGTTTGAGGAAAATAACTTTTTAAAGCCCTCCTCCTCCTCCCCCCAGTTTAATTATTAGAAATTAAAAACTCTTGAAAGTTCCCGTTCCCAGTAGGCCAGCGGCCTACTGTAGTCGAGAGGAATTCGTATTTTCTTTTCATTTTTTTCCCCCTTTCTAACAATAAATGACGAAATAGCGGTCACGGCGACCGCAAATCGCAATAAGATGAAATCGGCGGCGCCGACGGAAAATGAGCCCGGCGTACGCGATAAATTTTATCTTTCTTTTTCAAGCCCCCGCCGAATTCAGAAAATGCAGATTGCAAAACCTAAAACAGATTGTAGGTACCGAAATATTTATATTTTTCGATTGAAAAAAACCCAATTCTTCGGTTAGGCGGGGCGGAAAGCGAAAAATCGCCAAAAAAAATTTTTTTTTTTGGGCGGGGGGGGGAGAGCGCCCCACAATGTGCTAAATTCCGTTAATTACTATTTACGGGTAAAATAATTCAATTAAAATAGCTTCGATATGATGAAATCAGCGCGCGGAAACTGGCCGACGTACGCGATAAATTTTTCTTTTTCTTTTTCCCCGAATTCAATTGAAAAAAAATATGCCGAAAATTGGAAAATAAATCTTAATTTTCTATTAGTCTCTCGCTAATTGATGGAATTGTCTCTAATTTTTGGTGAAAGTGTCTTAAAGTCGAAATATCATCACACTGTAGATGTTCGTCACCAATTATTAACATCTCAGAAATGATGAACAACTGGCGTTCAGTTCGGAAAAACTTGCACTGGAATCGGATGGATTCTCCAATTTCATCCAATGTGCGCTTTTGTAGTCGATAAACGACGTCCCAGTGTTCTGTCCCCCACAGGAGTTAAATAAGAACCCGGTGGTTGATACTCCACCACTCTACAGCACCATACGCCTCTATCCATCTAATGGTGGATTTTCCGTCGAGATAAGCCCCCTTTAAAACTGTTGTATACCGATTGTAGGAACTACAAACTATAACAGTACCAAAAATGAGACAACTCAGTCTCAATTAGTTTGCAAATTATGGACCATTAAACAGTGGATACATTATTTTGGACCATATATATATATATATATATATATATATATATATATATATATATATATATATATATATATTATATATATTCCGACTTTGCCTCAGGAAATTAAATGAAAACGACACGAAAAAAATATATTTTACGGCCACAATTTGGCCGCTTAAATTCGGTATATTATTATATATAGAGACACATGTTCTATAATTCTCTTTCTTTTCAACTTTTTTTTCTTTCTTTTTTTCTTTAAATCATTAGTCACTATTTATTCTTCAGTATCCGAACTAAACGGGTGAAATAATTTCTAAAATTCAATATTAAATTTCAACTAATATACGGTTATTCGACTGACGCGATTTTCCAATAAACTGAGGTCAAATCGTAAATACCAATTAATTAAAATTACCACCCAACCCCAAAGTAATTATCTCGATTTAAGTATAAATGTAGTTGGGCCACTTTCGAACTAAACGGGATTTCGATTATTGAACTAACACAATTTTGTGTCCAATAATTATTGTATTTGCTCGCATAACAATATATATATATATATATATATATATATATATATATATATATATATATATATATATATATATATAATAACACAGTTGTTATATATATATAAACGTGGTAACTGGAAAAAAAAAATTGAAAAATGGAGTTAGGCCACTTTCAGAATTTTATTTCTACTCTCATTTCAATCGCTTTTCCTTCATTTTAATTTCATTAAAAAATAACTAAAATATTCCTTTCTAAATTAAATCTAAAAAAAAAAAAAATTTGCAGACACCTTCTCAATTAATTATTCCGTCCCCTCTTCCGGATCTCTCCTCTTCTTCTTCTTCTTCTTCTTCTTTTTCTATTCTGTTTTCACCTCCTGTAAAAAAAAAAAACACATTTTTCGTATATAAATACAATTTTAATCCAACAAATACGATATTTATTAGAAAAAAAAAAAAAAACTACAAACTTGTCGCTAATAATGTTGTATATATCGGCCAACAACAATCGATATTTTTCAAAAAAAAAATTTATTATTATCGAATACAAATTAGGGATGAATACCAGAGGGGGCTACACTGCAGTAACCTTTTTTTAACCGTTATAAAAAAAATAAAATAAAATAATAATGCCAATATTTACCCCGATATGGCGAATGGAAGAAAAATTTTTGAAAATTATAGCGATATCGACACAGTAGTAGCGATAAATTAGAATTTGAAATTTATAGCGAAAATAATGTTAATAATATAGGCTCTTAGCCAGCGATAACGCCGAGACAATATCGATCGATTGCACGATAAAAGAGACAGAAATGATAAATATGTATCACAGGCGGGAAAAAGGAAAAAAAACCTTCCCCTTCGAGGTGCAAAGGGTCTAAACATTATTCACAACGGTGGAAACATTAATTCGATTTAAATTCGAATAGGTCAACCTTTTCAAAAACCCCCATAAATTTGTTACAAATAAGACACTAACTAATAATTCGATAATTAAATCGAAACCGGTTAAAATCTGTAATGTTGTGGCGCGAAGGGCGACGGCCTTCTTCAACATTCGATAAATCCAATTTTACTGACCCTCGACCGAAGGGCCGTCGAAACGATGGAAATTTTACCGCCGCCTCAATATGTAAAACTGACAATAAATAATAATTAATCCCGATAACCCGATAAAACCCGATTAACGACATAACGTAACCTTCCCTGTTCGACTTTGGTATATCAAATAAAGCGTAGCCTGCACCGACTTTACGACTTCTTTGCGACAGATAACACGGTTTACGGTAAAAACATTTGTTCGTAAACATTGTTATTATTTTATTCTCGAACGACCTAACTCCTCAATGTAGGACTAA
This sequence comes from Lethocerus indicus, assembly GCA_019843655.1. Taxonomy (NCBI): domain Eukaryota; kingdom Metazoa; phylum Arthropoda; class Insecta; order Hemiptera; family Belostomatidae; genus Lethocerus; species Lethocerus indicus. The sequence continues at coordinate 12,060 of JACDQD010000028.1, read as the reverse complement.
AACTCTCTCTCTTCTCATTTTATTCCCCAGGACGGTTCCACTTTCTGTGCGACAACGTGTATCTGGATCCGTGAAAATTATAAGACACTAACTAATAATTCGATAATTAAATCGAAACCGGTTAAAATCTGTATTGTTGTGGCGAAGGGCTCTTCAACATTCGATAAATCCAATTTTACTGACCCTCGGCGACCCGAAGGGCCGTCGAAACGATGGAAATTATACCGCCGCCTCAATATTTAAAACTGACGATGAATAATAATTAATACGTACCGTCTCGTGCTCTCCCATTATACGATTTGTATTTGCTGGCGATAAAAATTACCGATTTGGTAACGGTCGCATTTTTCGATACCGGCTTCGGCCAGTCTTGGTACGCGTATACAAAAGTGTTCCGGTTTATATATAAATTTTTTATCGATTTTTATCCGTAACGATGTGATAAATGTACTTCACACTTTTTTGATACAGTCTGTACAAGGATCGATTCCGGAGACTTTTCCGGACACTTTCCGATTCCGGACTTTACGTCCGAATCCCGAATTATCTATCGAAGGATTTATTTAATAAATTTCTTTTATAATTGGACGAATTTTTGATCGGGAACCTAATATAAGTCAAGATGAATTATTCGACAGTTGAAGCAATTGAAGACGGCGGATAACGGGAAAGAAAGAAAAAAAAAATGTTTTTAAACGCTAATTCCGACCTATTTAACCGTAACGTTATCTACCTGTATTTCGAAGGGTTGTTGTGCGCCGGTAACCATTTCACCTGTCGATTCCCTCCTCTTCGCCTTCTTCCTCTTCCTCTTCCCGTCTTCAGTTCCCGGTTCCTGCTTTATCTCCGGACTACCGCTGGCGTTTCCCTATTTCGAATAGCGGATTAAAAACTGAATTGAAAAATCTGAACACAACTGCTGTAATCGTAATCGTGCACGATGAAATATTGCCAGCCAAACCGGTTTCCAATCGGTAAAAGTTAAGTTAAGATAGGCGAATTTCCTTTTACATCAATACGCGGATCGATTGTTAAAATTTTTGGGGGAAAAGAATAGTTTATTATAGGAATTAATTGAAATTAAAAAAAATTATATTTTACCGAAAATAAAGTTTAAATCGTTAACGTTATATCTAATACCTTTAATAGTCAAAAAAATTCCAGTATACCTGCGTACATTTGAGAAGGGTTTTTTCCATTAAACACCCATGGGGTTTTTAACCCCCCCAAAAAAGGTGGTTTTCAGGCCCGAAATCGGCCCAAAAAGGGGGTTTTCAGGCCCAAAATCGGCCCAAAAAGGCAGTTTTTAAGCCCAAAAAGATGGTTTTCAGGCTCGAAATTGGCCCAAAAAGGGGGTTTTCAGGGGCAAAATTGACCCGAAAAGGCGCTTTTTAGGCCCAAAGGCCCAAAATGGGTGTTTTTAGGCCCAAAATCGGCCCAAAAATGGGTGGTTTTAGGCCCTAAATCGGCCCAAAAGGGGTTTCAGGGCCAAAATTTATCCGAAAAGGCGGTTTTAGGCCCAAATCGGCCCAAAAGGTGGTTTTAGGCCCAAAAGATGGTTTTCAGGCTCGCTCAAATTGGCCCAAAAAGGCGGTTTTAGGCCCAAAATCGGCCCAAAAAGGCGGTTTTTAGGCCTAAAAATCGGCCCAAAAAAGCAGTTTTAAACCCAAAAGATGGTTTTCAGGCTCGAAATTGGCCCAAAGAGGGGTTTTCAGGGCAAAATTGATCTTTTAGGCCCAAAATGGGTGTTTTAGGCCCTAAATCCCGGCCCAAACGGGGGGGGTTTTTAAGCCAAAATTGACCCGTAAAGAGCGGTTTTGGGCCCAAAAAATGGGGTTTTATAGGAAAAAAAAATGAGCCGAAAAATTGGAAATTTGCCTCCGAAACGGCAGGTCGAAAATTTAGGTTTTTCGAAAATTTTTACCAGTTCGGTCCCAAATTCGAACCACAAGTGTACCGATTTGAGTTACACTTGCCTGAAACCGAAAATATGAAACGCTTGAAATTTTACCGAAAAAAAAAAGTCTAAATCGTAACGTTATATCTAATACCTTTAATAGTCAAAAAAAAATTGCAGTATACCTAAGTACATTTGAGAAGGGTTTTTTTTTTTCATTAAACACCCTTCGGGGATTCGTAACAATTATTTCCATCCTCTATCGAGTTCGATTGAAAATTATGCGGTCTATCTCGAGAATCGATTATATAGGCGATGTAAAATTTAAATTAACACTTATAAATCGTAAATAATTTGAAACTCTAACGTTACCTTCATTTCTTCGTGTCCGACTATCGCTCTCTTCTTGTTTCTTGGCGATGCAATCGGGCGACTGAAAAAAAGCGAAAGGATGAAACAAAGCGGTATATTGAATATTCGAAATTTAAACTGAAAATAAATATATATTATTTCTTATCGACTGCTCGTTAATTAGGCCCCCCCAAATCCCGTCGGTAACCCGATTAACGACAACGTAACCTTCCCCATTCGACTTTGTGGTATATCGAATAAACGTAGCCTGCACCGACTTTACGACTTCTTTCGCCCGACAGATAACACGGTTTACGGTACAAAAATATTTGTTCGTAAACATTGTTATTATTTTATTCTCCGAACGACTCGACCCTTAACTCCTCAATGTAGGACTCCGAAAACTCTCTCTCTTCTCATTTTATTCCCCCCAGGACGGTTCCACTTTCTGGGTGCGACAACGTGTATCTGGATCCGTGAACTTATAAGACCGGTCAAGCGGTATTATCGCTTATTTGTAGACGCTTGCTGTATCGGCTTCCGACAGTACAGGATAGAATATTATACTGTCGGGCGCGATAACCGTATATTTAGCTGGCGCTGGTGAAACATACCTCGAAACATTCCACGGAGTCTTTCAAAGACGGCGTCGGCGATGACCACGTCGAGGTCGGGGTCCGCCAAAATCTTCGTGCCCGTAGCACGTACCTCGTCGGTACAACAATTCCGGTCCAACGACAGTACGTCAAAACATATTCATAAATATAATATATATATATACGCCCCTCCGAGGCCCTCGGGCCCGATAATATATATATATATATATATATATATATATAAGGGTGAGCGACTTGTGTCGAAGGCAAGTGGCGCGAGCGTTACGATCATCGGAAGCGATCCGATATCAATATATATATATATATATATATATATATATATATATATATATATATAGATACGGCGTTTGAGATAGTCGGTTACCAGTTCGGGCGTCTGGTACCAAATTGGCGAGTACCAGAATTATATACTATAATATCGATATGTCCATAGGCGAGAGATTGATAAGCGAATTTCAAGAACCGGTTAATATACCTGTTTTGCGGTCTGCGAGGGGTTGGAATACAGTAGTAGGTTCGTGATGTTTCCGTCTCCTCCTCTCGGTGCTGCCGGTTCGGTCTTTTGCTAGACCGAAGGCCCGGTTTGTCAGCCGCTCGCCGTCTTCAGTAAGCGCCCTACGTTACTCTCACCCTAATAACAGAACACATATATATATATATATATATAAACGATTGACATACTGACATGTGAAAGTGACAGTAGACAGTGAGGATGATGCCCCCAAAAACATCCAAGCGAGTGACACACAGGGCGCTACTGAAGACGGCGAGTGGCGGCAAGAAACCGGTCTGGCAAAAGACTGAACCGGCCAGAGAGGAGACAGTGCGTGAGGATGCCCCATGCTGAAAAACAGTGCTGAAAGTGAGAAGGATGACTGGCTACTGAAGACGGTGAAAGCCGAAACAGCGGTCTGGCAAAAGACTGAACCAGAGAGAGGAGACAGTGCAGTGAGGATGGCCAAAAAACATGCTAACAGTGACAGTAACAGGCGCTACTGAAGAGGAGGGAAGAAACCGTCTGGCAAAAGACGAACCGCGAGAGGAGACAGTGACACAGTGAGGATGGCAAAACATCCAAAGTGCTAACAGTGACAGTAACACAGGGCGCTACTGAAGGGCAAGTGAAACCGGTCTAGCAAAAGACCAAACTGCGAGGAGACAGTGCAGTGAGGATAAAACATCCAGTGCTAACAGTGACTAACATAGGCGCTACAAAGACGGTGGCCAAGAAACCGGTCAGCAAAAGACCGAACCGCGAGAGAGGAGACAGCGTGAGGATGCCCCAGAAAAACATGCAAAGTGCCAAAGTGTGACTACAGTCTAGCAAAAGACCAACCGCGAGAGGAACACAGACGCTACTGAAGACGGCCGAGCGGAAACCGCCAGTCTAGCAAAAAGACCGAGACGGCGCCGAGAGGAGACAGAAACATCGCGAACCTACAGAAAAGAAAATATACATCGAGCGTAATATAATAAAACTGACTTACTTAGAATCTGACTCCCGCTTGAGGAGGAGGAGGCGGAGGAGGAGGAGGAGGAGGAGCCGTCTCCTCGTGATCCCTCGTCCGCGGTATATAGACCCTGGCCGCCGCTTCCAGAAAACTTTTCGTCAGGTCGTCTTTCTTGCGACCCCGCCGCCAGACGTACTCCGCCAGGTACAAATCGAAATAATCCTCGACTCGCCGACTCGGAACGGAGCGTTTCATCGCCGATCTGATTCCGCCGAACGAACCAGTACCGAAATCGTTTTCCAGATTTACGAAACGATACGAACGATCGGCGGCGAGATCGACGAAAGCGTCGTCTTCGAGACAATTGTACGTTTTCCAACAGTCGGAATAAATCGTCGTACCCGGCAGTATATTAGCTTTTACGACGCCGAGTACGATCTCCTTGTCGGTCGAATCGGCGACTTCGAAAAAACATCTATTCGTCCCTTTCTCGACGCCGACGAACAACCATTTGCCCCTTTTCCGTCGGTCGGACTTGCGCTTGCCGAACTTGGTTTCGGCCAACTTGACGACCTGTCCGCTACCGCCGATACGCTCGTTATTCCGCAGACACTCCTCGACGCAGACCTCGCGTATGTAATTGTGCCAATCGCAGACGGTGCGCGACGAGACGGAGAGTTCGCGAACGATGAAAGCGTGACCGATCCTGTTCACTATCAGATGGGTCATCAGGAGTATGTCGGGTATCGAGAGACGGCTCAACTCGAAATAGGAACCGGTGCGTACGCTCCTCCTCGCCTGGTGGCCGTCCCTCTTGCACGTCCACATGAAACCGTCGCCCTTCGAACACGCCCTGAGGGACATGCCCTTGGAGCACTCGGGACACCGATACTCCCGGCCGATCAGGCCCATATCCATGCATATCTCGATAACCCTCTCGGCTTCTCATCCTTCAAACGACACAATGAAATCAAATTGAACGCTTCCATATCGATTTTTAAAAAAAAATAAAACATAACCCGCCCAATCGCAAAAGAACGGTCAATACAAAAAGTATAACCAGTCGGAAACCTCAATACAACAATGTCCGAACTTGACCCGTTGCGATATATCGATTTTAACGATATATCGATTACAACCCCGAGATAAAACCTTTCGTCGTAAATTTCAACCCTAATGGGAGAATTATAAAAATAATTTGTAAATTCCCACCCACTTTTTCGTTTTTTATCCACCCTATATAATAATAATAATTGTCGCATTTTTAAAGAAAAAAAGTTTCACTTTCTCCCGTCAACGAGGTCAAATTTGCTCGCACAGATCTCCTCGATATATCGAATACACCACGAGATAAAACCTTTCGTCGTAAATTTCAACCCCAATGGGAGAATTATAGAAATAATTTGTAAATTCCCACCAACTTTCTCGTTTTTTTATCCACCCTATACAATAATAATAATTGTCGCATTTTTGAAAGATAAAAAAAGTTTCACTTTCCCCCCCAAGTCGTCGAGGTGACATTTCACAGACCGTTCGAAACATTCAAAGTTGTAATACATTTTCGTTCTTTGTTGTTTTCTAATATTCCGGTCGAATATTTTTTTTTTCACCATGTAAATTAATAAATGTACAACGAAAATATTAGATTCGACGTTTGAGCGTCTAGAAATATTCGGTCCGACTAAGTTGGCCAAACTGGGTGGCGCGGCGTTATTAACCAGCGACACTGCGACATATGTCCGTTCGACGACGGCCGAATATTATTTAATATTTCCAGTTTTCAGTTGCAGTCGCCGAAGTCTATTATGGAGTTGTTGCGATGGACAGTGTTCGGGTCGGGATCTTCCCCCGGTTTGGGGCCATAAAGAGCTCAAATTCAGGTTTCACCACTTTTATTACATATCTACAGATAAGCCGGTAAAGTTCTAGTCCTTCGAAAACACTCTGCAAATATTTGCCATTACACTACGATTATATATATGTAACTATAAATATATAAATATAGATATACGGAAAACACGGGGAGAATTTCGAGTGAAAATTGCGACAGTGTCACCAATTTTCTAACGCAACCACATTTATTTAATTTTAAACGAATCGAAAACACTCTGCAAATATTTGCCATTACACTACGATTATATATATGTAATTATAAATATATAAATATAGATATACGGAAAACCACGGTGATTGAAAATTGCGACAGTGTCACCAATTTTCTAACGCAACCACATTTATTTAATTTTAAACGAATCGAAAACACTCTGCAAATATTTGCCATTACGCTACGATTATATATATGTAATTATAGGAAAACATAGAAAATATATAAATATATAGATATACGGAAAACACGGGGAGAATTTCGATTGAAAATTGCGACAGTGTCACCAATTTTCTAACGCAACCACATTTATTTAATTTTAAACGAATCGAAAACACTCTGCAAATATTTGCCATTACGCTACGATTATATATATGTAATTATAAATATATAAATATAGATATACGGAAAACACGGGGAGAATTTCGATTGAAAATTGCGACAGTGTCACCAATTTTCTAACGCAACCACATTTATTTAATTTTAAACGAATCGAAAACACTCTGCAAATATTTGCCATTACGCTACGATTATATATATGTAATTATAAATATATAAATATAGATATACGGAAAACACGGGGAGAATTTCGATTGAAAATTGCGACAGTGTCACCAATTTTCTAACGCATAACCACATTTATTTAATTTTAAACGAATCGAAAACACTCTGCAAATATTTGCCATTACACTACGATTATATATATGTAATTATAAATATATAAATATAGATATCACGAGGAAAACACGGGAGAATTTGAGTTGAAAATTGCGACAGTGTCACCAATTTTCTAACATAACCACATTTATTTAATTTTAAACGAATCGAAAACACTCTGCAAATATTTGCCATTACACTACGATTATATATATGTAATTATAAATATATAAATATAGATATACGGGAAAACCGGGGAGAATTTCGGTGATTGAAAATTGCGACAGTGTCACCAATTTTCTAAGCATAAACCACATTTATTTAATTTTAAACGAATCGAAAACACTCTGCAAATATTTGCCATTACACTACGATTATATATATGTAATTATAAATATATAAATATAGATATACGGAGAAACACGGGAGAAATTTGGGTCTAAGCTAATTTAATAAAACACTCTGCAAATATTTGCCATTACACTACGATTATATATACGTAATTATAAATATATAAATATAGATATCACGGAAAACACGGAGAATTTGATTGAAAATTATGACAGTGTCACCAATTTTCTAACGAAGCCACATTTATTTAATTTTAAAGGAATCGAAAACACTCTGCAAATATTTGCCATTACACTACGATTATATATATGTAATTATAAATATATAAATATAGATATCACGGAAAACACGGAGAATTTGGTGAAAATTGCGACAGTGTCACCAATTTTCTAACCAACCACATTTATTTAATTTTAAACGAATCGAAAACACTCTGCAAATATTTGCCATTACACTACGATTATATATATGTAATTATAAATATATAAATATAGATATACGGAAAACACGGGAGAATTTCGGGAATTACGACCACGGTGTCACCAATTTTCTAACGCAACCACATTTATTTAATTTTAAACGAATCGAAAACATTTGCAAATATTTGCCATTACACGATTATATATATGTAACTATAAATATATAAATAAATTACGGAAAACACGGGAGAATTTCGAGTGAAAATTGCGACAGTGTCACCAATTTTCTAACGCAACCACATTTATTTAATTTTAAACGAATCGAAAACACTCTGCAAATATTTGCCATTACACTACGATTATATATATGTAATTATAAATATATAAATATAGATATACGGAAAACACGGGGAGAATTTCGAGTGAAAATTGCGACAGTGTCACCAATTTTCTAACGCAACCACATTTATTTAATTTTAAACGAATCGAAAACACTCTGCAAATATTTGCCATTACACTACGATTATATATATGTAATTATAAATATATAAATATAGATATACGGAAAACACGGGGAGAATTTCGATTGAAAATTGCGACAGTGTCACCAATTTTCTAACGCAACCACATTTATTTAATTTTAAACGAATCGAAAACACTCTGCAAATATTTGCCATTACACTACGATTATATATATGTAATTATAAATATATAAATATAGATATACGGAAAACACGGGGAGAATTTCGATTGAAAATTGCGACAGTGTCACCAATTTTCTAACTAACCACATTTATTTAATTTTAAACGAATCGAAAACACTCTGCAAATATTTGCCATTACGATTATATATGTGTAATTATAAATATATAAATATAGATATACGGAAAACACGGGGAGAATTTCGATTGAAAATTGCGACAGTGTCACCAATTTTCTAACGCAACACATTTATTTAATTTTAAACGAATCGAAAACACTCTGCAAATATTTGCCATTACACTACGATTATATATATGTATTATAAATATATAAATATAGATATACGGAAAACACGGGAATTTGGTGAAAATGCGATTGAAAATTGTCACCAATTTTCTAAGTGTCACCAATTTTCTAACTAAACCACATTTATTTAATTTTAAACGAATCGAAAACACTCTGCAAATATTTGCCATTACACTACGATTATATATATGTAATTATAAATATATAAATATAGATATACGGAAAACACGGGGAGAATTTCGATTGAAAATTGCGACAGTGTCACCAATTTTCTAACGCAACCACATTTATTTAATTTTAAACGAATCGAAAACACTCTGCAAATATTTGCCATTACACTACGATTATATATATGTAATTATAAATATATAAATGAGAAAACACGGAGAATAGAAAATTGCGACAGTGTCACCAATTTTCTAACGCAACCACATTTATTTAATTTTAAACGAATCGAAAACACTCTGCAAATATTTGCCATTACTACGATTATATATAGTAATTATAAATATATAAAATAGATTCACAGGAAACAAAATTTCGATTGAAAATGCGACAGTGTCACCAATTTTCTAACGCAACCACATTTATTTAATTTTAAACGAATCGAAAACACTCTGCAAATATTTGCCATTACACTACGATTATATATATGTAATTATAAATATATAAATATAGATATACGGAAAACGGGAGGTGAAAATTGCGACAGTGTCACCAATTTTCTAACATAACCACATTTATTTAATTTTAAACGAATCGAAAACACTCTGCAAATATTTGCCATTACACTACGATTATATATATGTAATTATAAATATATAAATATAGATATACGGAAAACACGGGGAGAATTTCGATTGAAAATTGCTACAGTGTCACCAATTTTCTAACGCTAACCACATTTATTTAATTTTAAACGAATCGAAAACACTCTGCAAATATTTGCCATTACACTACGATTATATATATGTAATTATAAATATAAATATAGATATATACGGAAAACGGGGAGAAATTTGGAACGAAAATTGCGACAGTGTCACCAATTTTCTAACGCAACCCACATTTATTTAATTTTAAACGAATCGAAAACACTCTGCAAATATTTGCCATTACACTACGATTATATATATGTAACTATAAATATATAAATATAGATATCACAGGAAAACCACGGGAGAATTTCAGATTGAAAATTGCGACAATGTCACCAATTTTCTAACGAAACCACATTTATTTAATTTTAAACGAATCGAAAACACTCTGCAAATATTTGCCATTACACTACGATTATATATATGTAATTATAAATATATAAATATAGATATACGGAAAACACGGGGAAATTTTCGTGAAAATTGCGACAGTGTCACCAATTTTCTAACGCAACCACATTTATTTAATTTTAAACGAATCGAAAACATTCTGCAATATTTGCATACACTACGATTATATATATGTTATAAATATATAAATATAGATATATCGAAAAACACGGGAGAATTTCGATTGAAAATTGCGACATTGTCACCAATTTTCTAACGCAACCACATTTATTTAATTTTAAACGAATCGAAAACACTCTGCAAATATTTGCCATTACACTACGATTATATATATGTAATTATAAATATATAAATATAGATATACGGAAAACACGGGGAGAATTTCGATTGAAAATTGCGACAGTGTCACCAATTTTCTAACGAAACCACATTTATTTAATTTTAAACGAATCGAAAACACTCTGCAAATATTTGCCATTACACTACGATTATATATATGTAATTATAAATATATAAATATAGATATACTGAAACGGAGATTTAAATTGAAAAATTGCTACAGTGTCACCAATTTTAACGCAACCACATTTATTTAATTTTAAACGAATCGAAAACACTCTGCAAATATTTACACATACGATTATATATATGTAATTATAAATATATAAATATAGATATACGAAAACCACGGGAGAATTTATTGAAAATTCGCACAGTGTCACCAATTTTCTAACTAAACCACATTTATTTAATTTTAAACGAATCGAAAACACTCTAAATATTTGCCATTACACTACGATTATATATATGTAATTATAAATATATAAATATAGATATACGGAAAACACGGGGAGAATTTCGATTGAAAATTGCGACAGTGTCACCAATTTTCTAACGAAACCACATTTATTTAATTTTAAACGAATCGAAAACACTCTGCAAATATTTGCCATTACACTACGATTATATATATGTAACTATAAATATATAAATATAGATATACGGAAAACACGGGGAGAATTTCGAGTGAAAATTGCGACAGTGTCACCAATTTTCTAACGCAACCACATTTATTTAATTTTAAACGAATCGAAAACACTCTGCAAATATTTGCCATTACACTACGATTATATATATGTAATTATAAATATATAAATATAGATATACTGAAACACAGAGAATTTCGATTGAAAATGCATGACATTGTCACCAATTTTCTAACGCAACCACATTTATTTAATTTTAAACGAATCGAAAACACTCTGCAAATATTTGCCATTACACTACGATTATATATATGTAACTATAAATATATAAATATAGATATACGGAAAACACGGGGAGAATTTCGAGTGAAAATTGCGACAGTGTCACCAATTTTCTAACGAAACCACATTTATTTAATTTTAAACGAATCGAAAACACTCTGCAAATATTTGCCATTACACTACGATTATATATATGTAACTATAAATATATAAATATAGATATATGGAAAACACGGGAGAATTTTCGAGGAAAATTGCGACAGTGTCACCAATTTTTTAACGCAACCACCTTTATTTAATTTTAAACGAATCGAAAACACTCTGCAAATATTTGCCATTACACTACGATTATATATATGTAACTATAAATATATAAATATAGATATACGGAAACCACGGGGAGAATTTCGAGTGAAAATTGCACATTGTCACCAATTTTCTAACGAAACCACATTTATTTAATTTTAAATGAATCGAAAACACTCTGCAAATATTTGCCATTACACTACGATTATATATATATGTAACTATAAATATATAAATATAGATATACAGGAAAACACGGGAGAATTTCTATTAAAAGTGCGACAGTGTCACCAATTTTCTAACGAAACCACATTTATTTAATTTTAAATGAATCGAAAACAC
>JACDQD010000027.1:47500-93847 GCA_019843655.1 Lethocerus indicus | reverse complement strand
AAAAAGGCTCCCGTCTCATCAATTTTCTAACGAAATCAATTTTTTAAATCAAAATGAATCGAAAACACTCTAAACATATTTCCCTTTATAGTACGATTATAAATATGTATAATAAATCATAAAAATATATATATATGAGAAAACACGGGAGAATTTCTAAAAAAAGGCTCTGCCTCATCAATTTTCTAACGAAAACAATTTTTTTAAATCAAAATGAATCAAAACACTCTAAATATTTTTTATAGTACGATTATGAATATGTATATATAAATACATAAAAATATATATATAGAAAACACGGGGAGAATTTCTACGAAAAAAGGCTCCCGTCTCATCAATTTTCTAACGAAATCAATTTTTTTTAAATCAAAATGAATCGAAAACACTCTAAACATATTTCCCTTTATAGTACGATTATAAATATGTATATATAAATACATAAATATATATAGAGAAACTATGGGAGAATTTCTATAAAAAGGCTCCTGTCTCATCAATTTTCTAACGAAATCAATTTTTTTTAAATCAAAATGAATCGAAAACACTCTAAACATATTTCCCTTTATAGTACGATTATAAATATGTATATATAAATACATAAAAATATATATATAGAAAACACGGGGAGAATTTCTACGAAAAAAGGCTCCCGTCTCATCAATTTTCTAACGAAAACAATTTTTTTAAAATCAAAATGAATCGAAAACACTCTAAACATATTTCCCTTTATAGTACGATTATAAATATGTATATAAATACATAAATATATATATAGGAAAACATGGGGGAATTTCTACGAAAAAGGCTCCTGTCTCATCAATTTTCTAACGAAACAATTTTTTTAAATCAAAATGAATCAAAACACTCTAAACATATTTCCCTTTATAGTACGATTATGAATATGTATATATAAATACATAAAAATATATATATAGAAAACACGGGGAGAATTTCTACGAAAAAAGGCTCCCGTCTCATCAATTTTCTAACGAAATCAATTTTTTTTAAATCAAAATGAATCGAAAACACTCTAAACATATTTCCCTTTATAGTACGATTATAAATATGTATATATAAATACATAAATATATATATAGAAACATGGGAGAATTTCTCACAAAAAAAAGGCTCCCGTCTCATCAATTTTCTAACGAAATCAATTTTTTTTAAATCAAAATGAATCGAAAACACTCTAAACATATTTCCCTTTATAGTACGATTATAAATATGTATATATAAATACATAAAAATATATATATAGAAAACACGGGGAGAATTTCTACGAAAAAAGGCTCCCGTCTCATCAATTTTCTAACGAAATCAATTTTTTTAAATCAAAATGAATCGAAAACACTCTAAACATATTTCCCTTTATAGTACGATTATAAATATGTATATATAAATACATAAAAATATATATATAGAAAACACGGGGAGAATTTCTACGAAAAAAGGCTCCCGTCTCATCAATTTTCTAACGAAATCAATTTTTTTTAAATCAAAATGAATCGAAAACACTCTAAACATATTTCCCTTTATAGTACGATTATAAATATGTATATATAAATACATAAATATACATATATATAAATATATATATATAGAGAGAGAAAACACGGGGAGAATTTCTACGAAAAAAGGCTCCCGTCTCATCAATTTTCTAACGAAAACAATTTTTTTTAAATCAAAATGAATCGAAAACACTCTAAACATATTTCCCTTTATAGTACGATTATAAATATGTATATATAAATACATAAAAATATATATATAGAAAACACGGGGAGAATTTCTACGAAAAAAGGCTCCCGTCTCATCAATTTTCTAACGAAAACAATTTTTTTTAAATCAAAAAGATTCGAAAACACTCTAAACATATTTCCCTTTATAGTACGATTATAAATATGTATATATAAATACATAAATATAAATATATATATAGAGAGAGAGAAAACACGGGAGAATTTCTACTAAAAAGGTCTCGCCCTCATCAATTTTCTAACGAAAACAATTTTTTTTAAATCAAAATGAATCGAAAACACTCGAAACAAATTTCCCTTTATAGTACGATTATAAATATGTATATATAAATACATAAATATACATATATATAAATATATATAGAGAGAGAAAAAACACGGGAGAATTTCTGCGAAAAAAGGCTCCCGTCTCATCAATTTTCTAACGAAAACAATTTTTTTTAAATCAAAAAGATTCGAAAACACTCTAAACATATTTCCCTTTATAGTACGATTATAAATATGTATATATAAATACATAAAAATATATATATAGAAAACACGGGGAGAATTTCTGCGAAAAAAGGCTCCCGTCTCATCAATTTTCTAACGAAAACAATTTTTTTTAAATCAAAATGAATCGAAAACACTCTAAACATATTTCCCTTTATAGTACGATTATAAATATGTATATATATATAAATACATATATATATAAATATATATATAGAGAGAAACACGGGGAATTTCTACTAAAAAGGTCTGTCTCATCAATTTTCTAACGAAACAATTTTTTTAAATCAAAGAATCGAAAACACTAAACATATTTCCCTTTATAGTACGATTTACAATATGTGTATATAAATACATAAATATATATATATAAATATATATAGAGAGAAAACACGGAGAATTTCTATGAAAAAAGGTTCTGCCTCATCAATTTTCTAACGAAAACAATTTTTTTTAAATCAAAAAGATTCGAAAACACTCTAAACATATTTCCCTTTATAGTACGATTATAAATATGTATATATAAATACATAAATATACATATATATAAATATATATATAGAGAGAAAAAACACGGGGGGGATTTCTGCGAAAAAAGGCTCCCGTCTCATCAATTTTCTAACGAAAACAATTTTTTTTAAATCAAAAAGATTCGAAAACACTCGAAACATATTTCCCTTTATAGTACGATTATAAATATGTATATATAAATACATAAATATACATATATATAAATAATATATATATATAGAGAAACACGGGGAGAATTTCTCGAAAAAAGGCCCTCTGCCTCATCAATTTTCTAACGAAAAATTTTTTAAATCAAAATGAATCGAAAACACTCTAAACATTTCCTTTATAGTACGATTATAAATATGTATATATAAATACATAAAAATATATATATAGAAACACGGGAGAATTTCTACTGAAAAGGCTCTGTCTCATCAATTTTCTAACGAAATCAATTTTTTAAATCAAATGAATCAAAACACTCTAAACATATTTCCCTTTATATACGATTATAAATATGTATATAAATACATAAATATACATATATATAAATATATATAGAGAGAAGAGAATTTCTACAGGGGACGAAATTTTTCTCTCTAAAAAAGGCTCTGCCTTCTCATCAATTTTCTAACGAAACAATTTTTTAAATCAAAAAGATTCGAAAACACTCTAAACATATTTCCCTTTATAGTACGATTATAAATATGTATATATATATAAATACATAAAAATATATATATAGAGAGAAAAAAACACGGGGGAATTTCTAGAAAAAAGGTTCTGTCTCATCAATTTTCTAACGAAAACAATTTTTTTAAATCAAAAGAATTGAAAACACTCTAAACAAATTTCCCTTTATAGTACGATTATAAATATGTATATATAAATAAAAATACATATATATAAATATATTAGAGAGAGAAAAACACGGGAGAATTTCTCTGAAAAAGGCTCTCTGTCTCATATTTTCTAACGAAAACAATTTTTTTAAATCAAAAAGATTCGAAAACACTCTAAACATATTTCCTTTAATACGATTATAAATATGTATAAATATACATATATATAAATATATATAGAGAGAGAAAAACACGGGAGAATTTCTGCGAAAAAAGGCTCCCGTCTCATCAATTTTCTAACGAAAACAATTTTTTTTAAATCAAAATGATTCGAAAACACTCTAAACATATTTCCCTTTATAGTACGATTATAAATATGTATATATAAATAAATATACATATATATAAATATATATATAGAGAGAGAAAACACGGGGAGAATTTCTACGAAAAAAGGCTCCCGTCTCATCAATTTTCTAACGAAAACAATTTTTTTTAAATCAAAATGAATCGAAAACACTCTAAACATATTTCCCTTTATAGTACGATTATAAATATGTATATATAAATACATAAATATACATATATATAAATATATATATAGAGAGAAAACACGGGGAGAATTTCTACGAAAAAAGGCTCCCGTCTCATCAATTTTCTAACGAAAACAATTTTTTTTAAATCAAAGAATCAAAACATTCAAACATATTTCCTTTATAGTACGATTATAAATATGTATATATAAATATATATATAGAGAGAGAAAACACGGGAGAATTTCTGCGAAAAAAGGCTCCCGTCTCATCAATTTTCTAACGAAAACAATTTTTTTTAAATCAAAAAGATTCGAAAACACTCGAAACATATTTCCCTTTATAGTACGATTATGAATATGTATATATAAATACATAAAAATATATATATAGAGAGAAAACGGGAGAATTTCTACGAAAAAAGGCTCCCGTCTCATCAATTTTCTAACGAAAACAATTTTTTTTAAATCAAAATGAATCGAAAACACTCTAAACATATTTCCCTTTATAGTACGATTATAAATATGTATATATAAATACATAAAAATATATATATAGAAAACACGGGGAGAATTTCTACGAAAAAGGCTCCCGTCTCATCAATTTTCTAACGAAAACAATTTTTTTTAAATCAAAAAGATTCGAAAACACTCTAAACATATTTCCCTTTATAGTACGATTATAAATATGTATATATAAATACATAAAAATATATATATAGAAAACACGGGGAGAATTTCTACGAAAAAAGGCTCCCGTCTCATCAATTTTCTAACGAAAACAATTTTTTTTAAATCAAAATGAATCGAAAACACTCTAAACATATTTCCCTTTATAGTACGATTATAAATATGTATATATAAATACATAAATATATATATATATAGAACGAATCAAAAACGAAAAAGGCTTCTGTCTCTTTATAGAAACATATTTCCCTTTATATCAATTTTCTAACGAAAAAAGGCTCCCCGTCTCATCAATTTTCTAAAACAATTTTTTAAATCAAAATGAATCGAAAACACTCTAAACATATTTCCCTTTATAGTACGATTATAAATATGTATATATAAATAAACATAAATATACATATATATAAATATATATATATAGAGAGAGAGAGAAAAACAGGAGAATTTCTGCGAATTTCTATAAAAATAAATATCAATTTTTTAAATTTTTTCAAAATCAAAAGAATCGAAAACACTCTAAACATAATAGTACATATATACATAAATATAATATATATATAGAGAGAGAAAACACGGGAGAATTTCTATAAAAAAGGCTCCGTCTCATCAATTTTCTAAATGAAATCAATTTTTTAAATCAAAATGAATGTCCCTCATCAATAAGAGAGAGAAACCACGGAAATTTCTATAAAAAGGCTCCCGTCTCATCAATTTTCTAACGAATAACGAAATTTTTTTAAATCAAAAGGAATTCGAAACACTCAAACATATTTCCTTTATAGTACGATTATAAATATGTATATATAAATACATAAATATACATATATATAAATATATATATGAGAGAAAACAGGAGAATTTCTGCGAAAAAAGGCTCCGTCATCAATTTTCTTGAAATCAATTTTTAAATCAAAAGATTCGAAACACTCTAAACATATTTCCCTTTATAGATTATAATAGAAAACACATAAAAATATATATATAGAAAACAAGGAGAATTTCTGCGAAAAAGGCTCCGTCTCATCAACGATCAAAATGAATATTTTTTTTTCGATTATAAATATGTATAAATACTCATAAATATAAACATATATATAAATATATATATATTTCCCTTTATAGTACGATTATAAATATGTATATATAACATATAATATATATATATAGAAAACACGGGAGAATTTCGGGGAGAATTTCTAGAAAAAAGGCTCCCGTCTCATCAATTTTCTAATTTTCTAGAAATCAATTTTTTAAAATCAAAATGAATCGAAAACACTCTAAAAACTTTTATAGTACGATTATAAATATGTATATAAATCTAAACATATATATAATATATATATAGAGAGACGGGAGAATTTCCCTTTATAGTGAAAAAGGCGATTATAAATATGTATATAAATACATAAATATACATATATATAAATATCATCATATAGAGAGAGAAACCAAGAAACAATTTTTTTAAATCGAAAAAAGGCTCCCGAAAACACTCTAAACATATTTCCCTTTATAGTACGATTATAAATATATATATATATAAATATACATATATAATATATATATAGAAAAACACGGGAGAATATTTCCCTTTAAAAAGGCTCTCGTCTCATATGTAATAACGAAAACAATAAATCAAAAACATCAAAACATAAACAATTTCCCTTTATACATATAAATATATATATGTATATATAAATATACATAAAATATATATATAGAGAGAAAACACAGGGAGAATTTCTCGAAAAAGGCTCCCGTCTCATCAATTTTCTAATTTCTCAAAAAAAGGAAAACAATTTTTTTAAATCAAAGCCTCATCAATTTTCTAACAAAAATCATTTTTTAAATCAAAAAGAAACATATTTCCCTTTATAGAAAACACTCTAAACATATTTCCCTATAGATTATATAAATATGTATATAAATACATAAAATACATATATATAAATATATATAGAGAGAGAGAAAACGGGAGAATTTCTAGAAAAAAAGGTCTCATCAATTTTCTAACTCAATTTTTTAAATCTGAAAACACTCTCTCTTTATAGTATTATGAATATGTATATATAAATCAATAGAAAACACGGGAGAATTTCTAACGAAATTTTCAATTTTTTTTAAATCAAAATGAATCGAAAACACTCTAAACATATTTCCCTTTATAGTACGATTATAAATATGTATATATAAATACATAAATATACATATATATAAATATATATAGAGAGAGAGAAAACACGGGGAGAATTTCTGCGAAAAAAGGCTCCCGTCTCATCAATTTTCTAACGAAATCAATTTTTTTTAAATCAAAATGAATCGAAAACACTCTAAACATATTTCCCTTTATAGTCGATTTATATATGTATATATAAACATAAATATAATATATATATATATATTTAGAGAGAAACACGGGAGAATTTCAAAAAATTTTATTTTCTAGAAATCAATTTTTTAAATCAAAATACGAAAACACTCTAAACATATTTCCCTTTTATAAATATGTATATATAAATACATAAAAATATATATATAGAAAACACGGGGAGAATTTCTGCGAAAAAAGGCTCCCGTCTCATCAATTTTCTAACGAAATCAATTTTTTTTAAATCAAAATGAATCGAAAACACTCTAAACATATTTCCCTTTATAGTACGATTATAAATATGTATATATAAATTCATAAAAATATATATATAGAAAACACGGGGAGAATTTCTACGAAAAAAGGCTCCCGTCTCATCAATTTTCTAACGAAAACAATTTTTTTTAAATCAAAATGAATCGAAAACACTCTAAACATATTTCCCTTTATAGTACGATTATAAATATGTATAAATAAATTCATAAAAATATATATATAGAAAACACGGGGAGAATTTCTACGAAAAAAGGCTGTCTCATCAATTTTCTAACGAAAACAATTTAGTCGCTTATTGTATTTCATAGAGTGAAATAGGTATAAAATAGAAATAATTTATATCGACTTGTACAACTTCCGGTGAAATGTACGAATACAGTAATTATTATGCGTTTCGATTTATTTTTTTCGTTCAACTACCATGTCGTCTCTATCACTCAAATAATAACTGAAGACAGTTAAATAATATAAAAAAAAAAATTGGTGATAAGATTTCTTACGGCGCAATGAGAGCCATCAATCAAAACGGCGTTTTCCGACTCGACAGATTGTAAATAAAACTGTCATGAACAGGATTTGAAAAACAGTTTTTTTAACGCGTCATTTAATACTTTACAATCGTTTACAAACTTTCATCGACTTTTTTGTTTTCTGAAACGCGTCAATTCATAATTTGAAAGCGCACTCGATTGAATTCAATTTATCGAATATAAAAATGAAATTTAAAACAAGCTCTCGCCGGTTCGGTCTTTTGCTGGACCCCGGTTTCGGCCTCTCGCCATCTTCAGTAGCGCTGTTGTTAGTCGCTGTACGCCCCGAACAACATCCAAAGTGACCGACACAGTGCTACTGAAGATGGGTACGTTAAACTAGAAATTTAAAACTTTCGATTCGCGTAAAGCGCACAACGGAGACGGTCTCCAAGTTAATATTTATTTATTTTATTTTAATCGCTCGAACTAAACGCCCGATTTACGTTGTCTGCAATCGAAATGTTCCCTAATTACGTTAATTAACACGTTAACTGCCATAAGACCCATATTTGACAACTTGCGAACGATATTCGTACGTGTTTGAAAAGGTATTTCGCAGAGATAGTAACGAAACTATCGAATATTAATTAATATAGACTATATCTATTAATATAAACTATTAACGTTAATAGAAGGGGTTTATAAAAATCCATGACTGATTGCGCCATGAATAGCGCTTGATCGCGTTTATCCGCGAGAAATGCGCTCTTGCGCCTTGATGCGCTTGAAAGAGAGAGAGAGACGGCTCTAATTACGCAGGTCGTTTACGATTATTCGAAAGAAAATTTGTAATTACGAGAGTAAACTCTGAGAGAGAGAGAGACTCACTCGCCGACGACTCTGAACGGCGCACTAAAACGGTCAAGAAAATTATGTAGAATGTAAAACTTTAAAACATTCAATAGAAAGCTTGGGTTCGGTCTGACGACGACTCGGACAATAAGTTGTCGTTTTCAATTAAATTGTTTCGGCCTTTTAACCGCGTCGTTTGGGCATGCGTCCGATGCATTCTTCTCGCTGCGATTCTTCAGCTGAAGATGCACAACGAATACGCCTGAAGGAAATTTCACTGTAAACGTGTGTTGGCGTGTAATATAGAAGTCAGCGGACACCGTAAAACGGAATATTTTACTGGCTAATTACCTGAAGTTCGGCGAGGTAGAGGTACTTGTTGAGGTCCTCCTGGTATTTCATAACGCTGAAACGGCACACTTCGAGCTGTTGCTCTTGGCTCTTGAAAGTCGGCGGCATCAATCCGTGAATGCCGAGCGCCTGCCTCTCCCTCAGCGTGAACGCCAGGCCCTGACGTCAATCGAGCGAAAATTTTCATTAACGACATCGAATATAAGTGTTCGTCCCTAGTCAATTTAACGCCGAGTCAATTGGGAGACTCGCTTTTAAAATTTCCAGTACGCCGAACTCGCGTAAACGCTTTCGTGACCGCCACTGGCAGGCGATAAGCGTTAATGACCACAAAAAAAAACATCGTCAATATTTGTACAATTTTACGTCTCCTCTCACCTATGATAACAACCCCGCAAGCCAATAAAGTATTGGGTACTAACGACGGTAAAAACGCCCCAGGGGGTTTATACCGGATTATTGGAGCGATAACGTATATTATTGCGGAGGGGCCGCTATAAATATTTTTTAACCCGTATATCCGGTCGACGACTAAGTAATTGCGGAATTAACCGACACCGAGTGTCGTCACACGACATCTACGGCGCAGCAGATAAGATTCTTCGTATACGTCATTATTATTCGGTCCTTTCCGGTGAAACATTCCGTAGCGAAATTACATCGAATTGTGTCGGCGTACAAAAAGCTAAAACGCGGTGAACCGAAACGGGGCGTTTCGGTCGCATTTCGCTTTTCAATTCTCTATAAAAGTCGTACGCCAGTGTCGGTAACGTTTCGCGAAATTCCACGTCGGGGAATTTTCCCATTAGAAGACGACGACCGAATAAAAACGCCGTTATCGTGATTCGGTTCGCCACAATTCAACACATTGCAGAGAACCTGAATGTATCTTAAACGTGCATTCGAAACCTACGGTTTATCCGTGCACAAAGATATTGATTCACTTAAAAATATGTATGTCACTTGTCGGTGAATTCCGCAACAATTACTTTAGTCGTCGATCGAATAATTTACATGAAATTTTTGCAACGGGGAAAACGGTAATTAACGGTTATTCGGGATCGATGGTGAAAGGTAATTACGGCGTAAGGTTGCCACCGGTCGACCCCGATTGCTTTTTCCTCGATATTACCGGGAATCTAAATTGCATCGTAATTTCCCACCACAAAATTACTCATAAAATATCCGTAATTAAAACCAAAAGTGTACTGTAGCATCGAATGGTGTACCGCGCTGAAGCAATTTCTATTTTATTTTACAAACCGGATAAAATAATACCAGATTGATATATATATATATATATATATATATATATATATATATATATATATATTGTGTCAATATAGCAGGTTAATTTACCTGAAGTTCGAAAATTTTTTTTTCCAAAAATTTTATCAGAAAACTAATTTACGATTGTTTAATCGAGAGACATCTTTTTGACTTTTTGTTGCGCGAGGAAAATTCCCTGAAAATTTTGCCAATGCAGTCGATTCCCGGTAATATTGAGGAAATAACAGGTCGTTACCACCGACCCATTTACCACTCCTACCTCTTACCGTTGATACTAAATAACTTGTTCATTAGAAACTGCAATATTAAGTTATTTCAATTTTTGTTCGAGAATTATATACAATTCTCTGAACAAATATAAATACAACTTAATATTAGTATGTTTTTTCATTATTTTTCCCCATTAAAAATTTGTCTTATATGTAGTTTTTTTTTAATGCAAAAATTCACTAGCGAAGAATTTTTTTCAAATAAAATGAAACAATTTATATCACTGAGTGTAGATTAAATTTTTTTAAAAATAGGAAAAAAATTGTCTACTGTAATTTTAGTTGTAACGAATACAAAAAAAATTAATTAATTTAATACTAAATATAATTTTACAGTATAGTAGGCGGATCGATTTGACTTTTTAAAACCTTTTAAAAAATAAGTCGATGTTGCAGAAAAATGTCGCTACTACGTTTAATTGTATTCGGCGTAAAAAGAGAGGGAGAACGTTTTAAATTATATTCGAAAGGAGATGCGAGAAAAGAAAATTTGTGTTGAAAAAATACCGAGATATTCGATACAATTTTCAAATGTACCGTTCAATTTTGGCAAGGTACGAAAACGCACTGTCGGGGGAAACAATTTTGTCTGTAATCGAAATTACAGGGTCGGTCGAGTCTTTACGAGAATAGGAAATAATAATTTTTTTTTTTTTTACTGTAGGTTCGTTATGTTTCTGTCTCCTCTCGCTGCCGGGAGTTTGGTCTTTTGCCGGACAGCGTTTGTCGCTGTTTCGCCGTCTTCAGTAGCGCTCTGTGTGTCAGTAGTCACTGTCGCGGCACTTTGGATGCTGTTTTTTGGGCATCCTCACTGCCTTCTAACTGTGTCACTTTCGCACGTACTGTACATCCAAAGTGCCGCGCGACAGCGACTACTGAAGACGGCGAGCGGCCGACAAACCGCTGTCTGAGAGAGAGAGAGAGAGACGAACCCCTACAGTATTATTCCAAACCCCCTCGCACCCGACACACACACACAGTGATATCGAAATTTTTTAATAAAAAACAGTTTTTCCTGATGACAAACAGTATTACCTTGTTGAGTCGCGGATCTCTCAGATGGTCGATTCCCTGGACCATCGACGGGCAGATAATGTCGCCGGTGACTTCGTGGTAATTTCGCGAAATTTCGCCGTTAACGCAGATCGGCAGAGACGGAATCAATTT
This sequence comes from Lethocerus indicus, assembly GCA_019843655.1. Classification (NCBI taxonomy): domain Eukaryota; kingdom Metazoa; phylum Arthropoda; class Insecta; order Hemiptera; family Belostomatidae; genus Lethocerus; species Lethocerus indicus. The sequence goes on along the minus strand of JACDQD010000027.1, from coordinate 81,969 downwards.
CGTCAAGAGGCCGTGTCGACAGCTTCCGAATCTGTTCGAGAGACAGCGCAACGTTAACAGATTGAATATTAGCGGAAGGCGGAAAAAATTGATGAACGAAGTTCTCGACTGAACAATCGATGAACGAAGGAAAATTCTGCCTGAATTCGGTTTGAAAATATAAAAGCTGTCGGGGGCCTGAAGAGTCGCGACTATCCCGTACGAATTCTTCTTCGAATCGTAAACCGGATTTCCTCTCTATTAAACCGTCGCCTTAAATGACGACTATAGCCGTCGTGCACATTTTAATCGATAAATAAAGCGTCAGTGCGAAATGAACGAATGACGGTTATAGCCGTCGACAGTTTGCGAAAAACGCGGTCGAATGCGATAATTTTCACTTTCAAATATACGAATTTACGATCGATCCGGCAGCCGTAAACAATTTAAAAAAAAAAGAAAAAAAAGTGTGTTTCTGAACGACATTGTCGAATAAAAAGTGTGCGATTAATTGAAAAAAAAAAACTTGTATCGACGCCTCGATTCGCGCCAATATTCGTTTCTTTATTATAGGCGAAATTTATTATAAAACCGGCCGGTTTTAACCCGTTGCGGACGGCTTCAATTCGGACGCTGGATATCGTCGTACTGGCCGTTATTAATTAAACAATATTTAGTAATTCTTTTGCAAACTTTAAATATATATATATATATATATATATATATATATATATATATATATATATATGTTTATTCGATACAGTCATCCAGTGATACGTTTTCTGTAAAATTATATTTTATAATTCTCCGTCGTGCGGTATTTTTCAAACCCCACACGCAGGTCCGGTTTTAGAGTGTATATAATATGTATATAATAATCGGTTCTGTACCCATTTAGCCTTTAATTTTTCGGTTCGAGCATTACGAAAATTTTACTTTTACAATTTTACAATGCCGCAATATACGCGGTTTCTTCATTATCGAGTCGCGGATTCGGTCTTTCCATCGATCATGAAAATCACCGATGAATTTCTGTCGATTTCGATCGTTCAAAAGATTTCGCGCGGTTATCCAAACGGTAAAAGGGATCGATTCGGTATAACGGGTATTTTTTTAAAACCTGCTTATATAATATAAGTTTAAATTATTATAATCGTATTCTGGGTTGAGAAGATGGGACTCCGTTAATTGACCCCACTCCGAGGACGGAGCCGTTTAAAATTTGTCTTCAGATCGGCGGCCTCCGCCACGGAGTCGATCGAATAATTTTCAGTTTTTATCGCGTAAGGACCAAAACAAATCGTAAAACTGTTTATAGGATAAGAGAAACTCGAGTTGAGAAGATCGGACTCCTTTAATTGACTTCGCGACCGAGGAGCGGAGCCGTTTAAAATTGTCTTCAGACTCGAGGCGGCCTCCGCTACGGAGTCGATGCGAATAATTTTCAGTTTTTAACACGTAAGGACCAAAAACAAATCGTAAAACTATTTATAGGATAAGGAGAAACTCGAGTTGAGAAGATCGGACTCCGTTAATTGACCCTTTGCACTCCGTGGAGCGGAGCCGTTAAAATTTGTCTTCAGACTCGAGGCGGCCTCCGCTACGGAGTCGATGCGAATAATTTTCAGTTTTTTAACGCGTAACGACAAAAAAACGAATCGTAAAAACTATTTATAGGATATTTCGCTTTTTCCGGTGACGAATTAATTATAATTCGAAGTTAATAGCGAAATATAATGTAAATAATCGGGACGCTCTTAGCCGGTCCGATATCGAACCGAGCTACGAATCCGATTCTAACCGATATTTCTTGTGTTATATCGAAAGTGATATCGAAGGATCTCTGAAATCTGATCGTTTTCGATAACTACTTTACGGATACATCGATCGATTCCGCAATCGGTGAGGAAAACGATAATAAGTCCGTTACGAGTTGCCGGTCGATACGAATGGAAAAAACTCTTGGAGCGCAAAGGATTGAAAAAATATTAGGAAATTATGAGGAGGGATAAACTGTGTGTCTTTAGACGGTGATTGAAACGAATTTTCATTTAAATACAAATAAAATTCTGTTCTACAGAAAAGGCCGGTTCTGGGTGTGCTCCGGTTCGGCCGACGAAAACTCGGTATTTCTCTATTGGAATTGGACGAAAGTGCGAAAAATCGATAACGGAAAATTGGCACAGAATTTCGGACGGGGAGAGAAATTTCAATAATTCCGTTTAGTAAAGAAACGACTCACTGTAGCGTCCTCGGTATAATAGTCGCCATCCTGTCGCCGTCCGCTCGCAATTTCCCCGACTATATCGGGCAGAATTTTACAACGTCTGAAATTGGGTCGAATTACGGCGTCTACAGACGTTCGTCAATACGAGAATACTGAGATATAAATGGGTAGTGTAGAGAGAGAGTGAGAGTGAACAGATGATGGGGGGGGGGGAGCGGTGGAGTTTATTCGATCAGCTGATCCAATTCGCCCAATGCGCACGCCCACTAAATACGTCGATTCGGCGTTATTATTATACAAAAATATTTTGACCGATTCCGCGTCGTTATACGGAGAATTTGAGCGTAACAAAAAAAAAAAAACGATATTAACGAAAATAAAACCGTAAGGAAAAATATAATAGATATCCTTCGTGCCCGGGGGACAGAACCCGGCCCCCCCACCCATTTAATATCGGTTCGATATATTTCGAAAAATCGCAAATTTCGTTCTATTACGGCCCGACTCGTTGAAAAAAAATCAATAATAAAATTCAATCTACGAATTATTCTCTCGCCAATTTCAATCCGATCATTATATTTTCATTATATGTTTAGGAGGCCGGGGACCGGCGATACACGACGGTATTGAACCGAAAATTTCACGGCCGACCGTATACAGAAAGAGCCGGCGATATATATTTAATTATGTATAAAATTTTTTAACAATAGTGAAAATCAAAATACCGGAAAAAAATCTTGTTTTAGCCGACGGGACTTATTCTATTATAACGTTTCCTTTTCGAAGCTACAAAAAAAACCCTAATAAAGAATTGTATAAGGCGTCAGCATATATATATATATAATTATGTACATACATGTTTGTACCGATAGTAAAAATCAAAAAGTAAAAAACAACTTCTCTTTAGCCGACGGGACTTATTGTATTATCCGTTTTCTTTTCGACGTTACAAAAAAACCCCGAAAAAAGAATTGTATAAGGCGTCAGCGATATATATGTATAATTGTGTACGAAAATTTTTTACCGATAGTAAAAATCAAAAGGTACGGAAGAAAAACTTCTTTTTAGCCGACGGGACTTATTGTATTGTAACGTTTTATTTTCGAAACTACAAAAAAAAAAACCCGAAAAAAAGAATTTTGTATAAGGCGTTTTCGGCAACCGGCTCGACAATTGTGGCAACACTGGGGTCTTTCCCCGTAGTCGAGTTTAACGCGGTTTTCGCGATGAAAAATTCGTCGAAAATATTTTCTCAATTCGCGAATTTTACCGAAACGTTTCCAGTCGCGACTGTACAATTCCGTCGAATTTCGATTCGTTTCCGAAATATATCGGCCCCGAACGAGTGGACACTTGTTAAATACGTCTGGAATTTGACTACGGCAAAATTTACTTTCGGATTAGAAGAGATTAGAAAACTCTTCTTCGGGCCGTAATTAATAGTTTTGATCGATCGATCTCGCTCAAATATCGTTTAAATGTGTCAAAATGTCAGGTCGATTCGACCGATTCCCCCGACTAACCCTTGAAAAATGGCGATTCGCGGTCGACTAAATTCAATTATTTCTTCATGTTTTTCAGTATTTTAAAATTGCGTCGCGAATTAAAAACTGAACCGGAATAAATAGGGAGAAAAGAAAAATTGTGGGGGGGGGCCGCGAAATCCGTACGCCGAAAAAAAAATTCCCTTTTTTTTTATGTAGGGAAATTTTACGCCGGCCCCCTTTTCCAGAAGTCATCAAATATTAACGGGAATATAAAATAATGTCGTCAATATTAATATATTATATTAATATTTGGAAGAAAAAGAGTGGCCCCTTCCCCCGATTAAAGGGTAAGTACCTATATATAGGTATAAATATGTGTATATATATATATATATATATATATATATATATATATATATATATATAGGGTGTCCCCAAAATTAACGCAAAATTTGAATTTGACACAATTCTCGAAGTGAAAACACTTTAGGGTCGAGTACAAATGGAGATTTACACGTGGATAGAACGCGTTTAAATTTGTAGAAAAAATTTTTCAAAATAATCAAAATTCCGGAGGCTACAGTCAGATTGAAATTTTGCGTTAATTTTGGGACACCCCTACATTATAATTTCAATAACGACTGTATATATACATCCCAAATAGGTTTCTGCGTACAATCTGTATATATATATATATATATATATATATATATATATATATATGTGTGTATACAGGGTGGTCCAAAAAAATGTATCCACTCTTCAACAGTCCATAACTTGGAAACTAATTGGCGGAGTTGTGCCTAATTTTTGATGAAAGTGTAGCTTAAAGTCCAACTTAAAGATTTATCAGACCAAAAATCAGACAAGAAATGGTCCACCATTATTAACATCCACACGAAATACTGCTGACTGCAACGTGTCGCAGCGCACGCAATACGCTGCTTCTCGAAGTTCATCAACACAATATCAATGTTTTCCTACTTTAAAATACCACTCACTTCTAAAACTTTCGTCCAATTCTTAAGACTCGTAATTGCCACTCTCGTGATTGCGATTTTTAGTCGGTTTAGCGACGAAAAGAGAAGGTACAACTGACGACAGAAAACTGACTATCCGGCCGATCTGACAGTACAAATACAACGTTGGTTGTACGGGACGATTGTCGTAACTAAAAAAACTATAAAAAGTACCAGAAATGGGACAATTATGTCGATTAGTTTCCCAGTTATGGACTGTTGAACGGTGGATACATTTTTTTGGACCACTCTCGTATATTCGGTTCGGCAACTAAATAATTGCGGATTTTACCGCCAACAGAAGTGGCGTCATCAACTTCTTCGTAGACGGTCAATTTTGATAAAAAGGACGACAGATAATAATTTTTTTCAAAGAATCCGTGCAGAAATTTTGACCTACTTAAAAATATGTACAACGCCGCGTGTTGTCGGTGAAATCCGCAATTACTTAGTTGCCGGACCCGATATATAAATCCCATATATATATATATATATATATATAAATGTTCCTCACTTTACGTTTATATCTTCCCTTATTTTTAAGGGCAATCTTTACGCGAAACTGAAGACAGTTTCGGTGTTGAAATTCGGCCAAATGAACAATTTTGTTCGAGACGTTCCCAAATCCGTATCGTTCGTGGAATCATCGCTAACGATTATTTTACACGAGGTATTGAATTATTCTGTTGTAAAATTGTTTTTCCCACCCTTCAGTTTCCAGAAAGGGAAAACCCGTTTTGCGAAATTTCGATAAGACATTTTCGACGGTCCTTTTAGTTCATCCACTTCTTGAGCGGTGGGCGTCTTTCGAATGGAAATTACACAGAACGTAGAATCGACGAAATCTAAATTGCAATAATCTTATCTGAATATGTATAAATAGAGAAAAAGAAAATTTTTCAGATGATCGATTATGGCCCGATATGGGGGGCAGGGGGCTGAGGCCCCCATGAAAGTGTGTAGGGCACTTTAATTATCTAAAAAAATAAAAAAAAACACTTAAAACGCTTTAAATGTCAGCTGTTCTACTGCGTGTTTTGTCGGTAACAACAGAAATAACAGTATGAAAATGATGGGGGGGCGACCTCAATAGCGCAAGATAAGATAAGTGCAATCACTCAGAGCAATAATCCTTTTTATCTCGTAAGGGACAATTACTTTTTGACGTTTCAGATTAATTTGTACGCACATTTTGTGTTTTTTTTTTCATGATTGATAAAGCCCGAGAGAGAGAGAGAGAGAGAGAGAGAGAGAGAGAGAGAGAGAGAGAAATTCGGGATGAAATTCGGGATACAGGAATTTTACGACTATTGAAATTGAAAATATTACCCCTTTTCGGGAGAGACTTGAGGACAGTCCGAAGCTCTTTCGGACTTTCTCCATGGGCGTGACTACTGAAGACCAGGAAACCGGTCTAGAAAACGAGAAAATCGCACTCTATCTTGTTTTTTTTTTTAAATACAAATACAAATTCTATACATTATGGGTACCCAAAAGTAGTCGACGTTTTGACCTTGGAATTCCTCCCTCTTGAGGAATTCCTCAAGAGCAGAGAATACACCTTATCGAATTGTCGATTACTTTTGGGTACCGCAGTAAACGAGTGGGGATTTTGAACAGTTTTTATGCGCTAATCGGTGAAGTTGACTGATGGATAGAGAATGCATCTTTCAGTTGCACTCGACGATGTGAACACACTTCAGTGCACTATAGTGCACTCTCTATCCCATATCTCTCTCTCTCTCTCTCTCTCTCTCTCTCTCTCTCTCTCTCTCTCTCTCTCTCTCTCTCTCTCTCTCTCTCTCTCTCTCTCTCTCTCTCTCTCTCTCTCTCTCTCGACTTTCGTCCTCAACTCGTATACAGGTTCATAAAACAGCATTTGACAAAAATAACTACTGGACACGGAAAAACTCAAAAAAACGCCCGTAAACCCCGGCGGCCATGAAAACGTACCACGAGGTCCTCCTCAGCCCCTCCCCTCCAAAGTGAAAGTCGACACCTACCTAGTGATGATATATCTTTAAGTTGGACTTTAAGCTACACTTTCATCGAAAATCAGACACAACTCAGTCAATCAGTTTCCAAGTTATGGACTGTTGAAGAGTGGATACATTTTTTTGGACCACCCCTGTAGATATATATATTATTTCTTGTGCTGCGGCCTTCTAGCTCTTCCGGTGGAGAGCACGACGACGACCCTCGTCGTTCGTCCACGAATACCAATTTCCGGCGGTTTCCTCGTCTTCAGTAGTCACCAGTTGTCTGTTCTCCTCTCAGTCCGTCTTTCCAGTCGTTCATTCGGACGAAAAGTTCATTTTTTCACAGAGACCCCCTCCTGAGGAATTCAATGTTTGCCCGCACTCTAATCCCCGGTAAACATTGTGAATAGGGACATTGCCGCGAGATTAAATTTAATTATTACACGCGCGGCCCCGGCATTAATTTGGACGTTTATTTCGCCGGTTATTTACTCGATTCTGCGTTGGGGAAAAATTCAGCCCCGCCCCCACCCCAATAAACGGTAGGGATTTTTGCACAATCAATTTCTGCAGTGTTATAACTGCAATTGATATTTTTCATGTGTTTTTTTCGTCAGTGATTCGCGCCGCTACTGAGGACGGTGGGCGGCCGAAACCCGCTCAGTCCAAAGTACAAATACTTTGTATTTCTTATCGAATACAAATAGAGCATTAAAAAGGTGTACCAATGTTGTTCAATACCGCATCAATTACCTGGTCGTAATTGACGTTGTTGGGATTGTGAAAAAAGGAAAGATACCGAAATAAACTTAATTGGATGGTATTTTCCGAACGGATAATTGTTTTCAACGAGCTGGGAAATGTTATATCCGAGTTTGTTTCCGGCGGCGTGGGAAATTCGCCGATAATTATCCCACTGCCGCGATAATAATTACTGAGAGAAAATTGTATTAATTTAGTCGCGCTCAAATATAACAAAAACTATCCGTCAACACATTTGTTGCCGCACACTTTCAATTCGACGATCGTGCTCAGAAATAAATTTTTTATGACTGCCGAATGAAATCGACTATAAGTTCTTTGTTCGGAAGTGAAAATTATCACGTTCGGCCGCGCGCTTTTCTGAAACAATTCTCGACGGCTATAAAAGTCATTTGCTCGGTGCGTCATTTTCTCTTAGAGTAATCGATCTGGGTTCACTTAATTCGTGAAAAGATACTCACAGAATAAACGGCTCGTCTTCACGAAAATACCCCAAACCAACCCAACCCAACCTAACCTAACCTAACCTAACCTAACCTAACCTAACCTAACCTAACCTAACCTAACCTAACCTAACCTAACCTAACCTAACCTAACCTAACCTAACCTAACCTAACCTAACCTAACCTAACCTAACCTAACCTAACCTAACCTAACCTAACCTAACCTAACCTAACCTAACCTAACCTAACCTAACCTAACCTAACCTAACCTAACCTAACCTAACCTAACCTAACCTAACCTAACCTAACCTAACCTAACCCAACCTAACCTAACCTAACCTAACCTAACCTAACCTAACCTAACCTAACCTAACCTAACCTAACCTAACCTAACCTAACCTAACCTAACCTAACCTAACCTAACCTAACCTAACCTAACCTAACCTAACCTAACCTAACCCAACCTAACCTAACCTAACCTAACCTAACCTAACCTAACCTAACCTAACCTAACCTAACCTAACCTAACCTAACCTAACCTAACCCAACCTAACCTAACCTAACCTAACCTATAAAACTATAAAAGCCACTGAAATATGTTTAGAAAAGCTAAAAAAACCCGCGATTACACTTTTTTAGAGTGGAACTCAGAGGAATATACCATCCGGAGGAGAGAATGAACTAAGAAAAAAGTCCATTTTAAGACCGAATAGGCGAGCGTATTATAATTTGTGTCCCCGTCCAACGCGAACACTGCGGCAACTGTGCTGACGGGATGCTTTGTCAATAATTTTGCTCAAGAATATCGGCAGGGGAGGAGGGGGGGGCTCGCGTTAAACTCAATAAAATAGGGGCGGACTAAAAGACCGATCGATGAAAAGTCCCCTGATTGAGTGGGAAATTGGCGGCAAACCGTTTTTCATCTATCGGCAAAATTGAATTAGTCTTCTTGATTGGCCGCCCTGTCCAACTTTAAATTGGACAGAGCCGCTAGTTGTGGCAAACTTAATTCAGCAACTCGAGTGGGGAACTTAATTGGATAGGGGCGAGAAAACGGAGAAAGTATTAAACTGCCGGGTTAATACTCAGTGTCCAGTACTTGAGTCAGTACTAGTGACAGTACAAGCGACAGTACAAGCGACAGTACAAGTGACAGTACAAGTGACAGTACAAGTGACATTAAGGATGCCCGGAAAACATCAAGGGCCAACAGTGATTAACAGTGCGCTACTGAAGACGGCGAGTGGCCCCAAAACCTGTCAAAAGACCAAACCATAGCGAGATGAGACAGAAACACCACAAACCTACAAATTACGGCTGTTTTAAAATGTATATATATATATATATATATATATATATATATATATATATATATATGCCAAAACACTCGGCGCGTCATTTTCTCTTCGAGTAATCGAACTGTGTTCAATTAATTCGTGAAAAGATACTCACAGAATAAACGGTTCGTCTTCACAAAAACACCCCAACCCAACCCAACCTAACCAAACATAACCTAAACCAACCTAACCTAACCTAACCTAACCTAACCTAACCTAACCTAACCTAACCTAACCTAACCTAACCTAACCTAACCTAACCTAACCTAACCTAACCTAACCTAACCTAACCTAACCTAACCAACCCAACCTAACCTAACCTAACCTAACCTAACCGAACCTAACATAACCTAAGACCAAACCTATGACCTAAAAGACCAAAAGTACAGCGAGATGAGACAGAAACACCACAAACCTACAAAATTACGGCTGTTTTAAAATTTTATATATATATATATATATATATATATATATATATATATATATATATATATATATATATATAAGGCAAAACACTCTGGCCGGACGAGCAGTGTTGGGAAATTCGAAGTTGGGAAAAATTCTTCGAGACGGGAAAAACCCCAAAGGGGGGAAAAACAATGCCGGTTCCTATCCGGTCGTATATAAATAGGAGGAGGCCACAGATCGTGGGAAAAAATCAGTTCGTTAACGATAATAATATGGATATTTTCGTCCATCGATTGCCGTCTCCGATTGTATAGCGTGTCGAAATTTGAATTTTCCACAATTCTCTGAGTAAAAGAAACCAAATTCGACAGATTCCTTTGGTCTAGGGTCAGTACGGTCGTAATTTTCGGCAGCCGAATTTCGATAATTTCCTATTAAATGGCTTTGTATTAGCGTCGAAATTCGGAGATGCCGATTCGTGTGCGCGATTAACGATTCGATTACGGCATCTACGAACCATATCCTGTATAATCTACGACGATTAGAGGGGAGAAAACCGCGTTTTTTCGACTAATTGAAATCTCGCGTTAATTTCGCAACGACCTCCATATTGGATGGTACCCGATTTTAAGGGGCGTTTCTGGCGATCCCGTTATCAGAGAAAAACGTCCGTTCTATATTCTATGTATAGCTGTAGAATGTCCCATTTGCCAAACGCCGCGATGTATATTTAGAACTGGTCCAACGCTATTATTCCCCGTCTCTGTTCGTTCGCTCGTCCCGATCTCCAAATAACAGAAAAAACGCGCATGTTCAATGCTTCAATGTTACCAGTTCAATGGACGACAGAGAATTCGACTTATTCGGGAAAAAAAAAAATTTTTTCGGCCGCTCGCCATCTTCAGTAGCGCCATATCTCTCACTGCACTGTGCCACTGTAACTGACCGCTGTACGAGCGACACAGTGCAGCAGTGCAGCAATGGGGGGTAGAGTGACTGACAGCACAGCGCTACTGAAGATGGCGAACGGCCGACAATACCGGGCTATTTAGCCAAAAGACCGGAATATTCATCACTATTTGTTCACTCTACATTATTATCAGACGTAGATAATCCTGCGAATATAGTCGCGGATATTAATCTATTGTCGGAATAGCGAAGGAAAATACGTAATACGGGGACATTTTTTCATTTTCAACTTTGTGAATGGCGCGAAACCAACGCGTAGTTTTCTTCCGTCTTTTCGCGGCCGATTACGCCTTTAAATTTTAGAGGAAAATAAATAGAACGCGGGGATGAAAATCCCGGAATTCGACGACAATTCCAGTTCGGCACAGATCGGTGGACCGAAATGTGAGGGTTTCAGGCCCGAAATTGGCCCAAAAATGCTGTTTTTAGGTCCAAAAATGAGGGTTTTAGATCCGAAATTGGCCCAAAATGCGGTTTTTAGGCGGAAAATCGGTCCAAAAATACGGTTTTTAGGCAGAAAATCGGTCCAAAAATACGGTTTATAGGCCCAAAAATGAGGATTTTGGGCCCGAAATTGGCCCAACAAATGCGGTTTTTAGGCCCAAAAATGAGCTTTTTAGGAGCAAAATCTTCCAAAAATGCGGTTTTTTGGCCCAAAATCGGCCAAAAATTGCGGTTTTCAGGCCCAAAAATGAGGTTTTAGGGGCAAAAGCGTCCAAAAATGAGGTTTTTAGACCCAAAATCGGCCCTAAAATGCGGTTTTTAGGCGCAAAATCGGCCCAAAAATGGGGATTTAGGGCACTAAAGAGAATTGAACCATCTTTTATTTGTTATAAAAATCAGAATTACGATTATTTTAAAACGATGTAGTATTTATAATGTGAAATTACTGAAAGCAATAAAAAACCCCATATGTCATATCGGAAAAAATTTAAAAAATTAACATATCCCCATTTGGGGTGTCTACGGTACATAATGGGTTAACAAATACATTATAAGGCGTGTAACAAAATGTATCACAATGTATTCATAGGAAAATCGAGTATTTGTGTTTAAATTCGGACCCGGTTTCGAATCCCGGCTTGGGAAGGAATTTTTTTTAACTCGAATTTAGACATTTCAAACTGTCAAATTCGGGTCATTTATTATGACGGGCCGGAAAAATTCGGAAATACGTCCGGGAAAATGCGGAAAATGGTCAGAAAAAGAAGCCCCCGTCGTCCGGGCCCGCATTTAGAACGCTACAATTATCACAAAAATAGACCGGCCCAACCCCCAACCCCCAACCACCCCCAAAATAGACCTATTTGTCCCAAAGTCTATGACGACATAACCACTACCGATTGACGTACGGGGGGCCCAAATATATTTTTGTATGGATTTAATTTTTAAATCCGCGAAGTCCGCTAAGCGAGGGGGACTTGTAATATGGGGAACTTAAAATACTTCGACGCCGTTCCATTTATAGACCGCTATTTGGAACTTTGGGCGGTCCGACCCAAGTGACGGTACAAGTGACGGTACAAGAGGACGGTACAAGCGACGGTACAAGTACAAGGGACGGTACAAGTACAAGTGACGGTACAGGGAAGTACAAGGACGGTACAAGGGACGGTACAAGACGGTACAAACGGTACAAGTGACGGTACAAGGGACGGTACAAGCGACGGTACAAGTACAGGCGACGGTACAACGGTACAGGACGGTACAAGCGACGGTACAAGCGACGGTACAAACGGTACAACAGACGGTACACGGTACAAGGACGGTACAAGCGACGGTACAAGACGGTACAAGTGACGGTACACAGTACAAGGACGGTACGGTACAACGGGGACGGTACAAGGGACGGTACAAGGGACGGTACAAGGGACGGGTGACGGTACAACGGTGACGGTACAAGGGACGGTACAAGGGACAGTAAGTACAAGTGACGGTACAACAGACGGTACAAGCGACAGTGAGGACGGCCATGAAACATCCGGACAGTGGCTGACAAAGCGCTACTGAAGATGGCGAGCGGCCGAAACCGGTCTGGCAAAAGACCGCAGCGATAGAGAAACAGCTCAAATCTAGAATTTGTGTCGGCGTCGTTATTATCACGGCCGGATAAGCCGTTTCTGCAGCGACGATTTGTCGAGCGGCGGACAATAAAACAAATCCAAGAATAATAACAAACGGAATTAAAGTTTTTACGACAGTCGAGATTATCTCCGGCCGGGTTTATCAGGTCGTAAAATTTTAATTGGCGTTTATATAGTCGTGTTTATATGAGGGGGGCCGCCTTCTACTCTCTCTCTATCTCTCTCTGATCGCTGGAAGAGGACTGAAGACTCTGAGGAGGCGCAGGGTCCGCGTTACCGTTCAAACCGTTGGCCCCCCCCCGGTAGGTGGTCGGGTCCCGGCGGCCGTGAGTCATGTTGGACCCGAAGGAGTTGGAGACGAGGGGACAGGAATTGGCGGCGTTGGCAGCCAACGGCGTCCAGGTGGCCGAGAAGAGGTCAACCCTGAGGAGGGTCCTGCCGCAGGTGGGTCGTACAGCTGACCCTGTTGGCAACTGAACAATTGCCTACACTACTGACGGTACAAGACGGTACGGTACAAGTGACGGTACAAGTAAGTACTGACAGTACAAGCGACGGTACAAGGGACAGTACAAGTGACAGTACAAGGGACAGTACAAGGGACAGTACAAGTGACGGTACAAGCGACGGTACAAGTGACGGTACAAGCGACGGTACAAGGGACGGTACAAGCGACGGTACAAGGGACGGTACAAGCGACGGTACAAGTGACGGTACAAGTGACGGTACAAGCGACGGTACAAGTGACGGTACAAGTGACGGTACAAGGGACAGTACAAGCGACGGTACAAGGTGACGGTACAGTGACGGCGACGGTACAAGTGACGGTACAAGCGACGGTACAAGTACAAGCGACGGTACAAGTGACACGGTACAAGTGACGGTACAACGACGGTACAAGTGACGGTACAAAGGACGGTACAAGGGACAGTACAAGGACAGTACAAAGTACAGGTGACGGTACAAGGGGTACAACGACAGTACAAAAGTACAAGTGACGGTACAGTACAACGACGGTACAAGTGACGGTACAAGCGGTACAAGGGACGGTACAAAACGGTACAAGTGACGGTACAAGGAGTGACGGACGGTACGGTACAGGGACGGTACAAGTGACAGTACAAGTACAAGGGACGGTACAAGTGACGGTACAAGGGACGGTACAAGTGACGGTACAAGTGACGGTACAAGTGACGGTACAAGTGACGGTACAAGGGACGGTACAAGTGACGGTACAAGTGACGGTACACGGTACAAGTGACGGTACGGACGCGGTACAAGTGACAGACGGACGGTACAACACGGTACAAGACGGTACACGGTACAAGTGACGGTACACGGTGACGGTACACACGGTACAAGCGACGGTACAAGTGACAGTACAAGCGGACGGTACAAGTGACAGGTACACGGTACAAGTGACGGTACAAGTGGTACAAGTGACGGTACAAGGACAGTACAAGTGACGGTACAAGTGACGGTACACAGTACAAGACAGTACACGGTGTGTATGACAGTACAAGTACAAACGGCCAAGCGACGGTACAAGTGACGGTACAAGTGGTACAGTGTACAGTGACAGTACAAGGACAGTACAAGCGACGGTAGACGGTACAAGTGACGGTACAAGCGACGGTACCGGTAAGTGACAGTACAGTAACGGTACAAGTGACGGTACAAGTAACAGTGTAAGTGACAGTACAAGGAACAGTACAAGCGACAGTACAACAGACGGTACAAGCGACAGTGAGGACGGCCATGAAACATCCGGACAGTGACAACTTTCCGCGGATTATTTCCACGGTCGTACAGCTGACAGCGTGTCGGCAACTGAATAATTGCGTACAGAATGTAATAAATGTATTTCTGAATACTCAAGAATGAGTTTGAAAATGGAGGAGGAGGAGGTGGCGACGGAAACCGCAATGACTTAGTTGCCGGCCCGATATAAGCACGGGGAAATACCGTATATTCTGTCCTATCCTCGAAGCAGATAGAATATAGACATTAATTATCAATCTATTATATCTCCGACGCCAATTTTCCGGACAATTTCCCCACCCCCCGCACCCCTCGAAGGCCAAAAAAAATACCAATCTCATCAAATCACTTTTTTTTGGGTACACCCCGAGGTTTATATATTTTCCACTGTCGGTATATAGCAGTGCGGGAAAACGGCCGAACGCCGTGGTTTTTCCAATTACAACTTTCAGTTTGGTAAAACGGCCCTTCGAAAAGTGTTTATTCACCGATAACCGTTCATCTTCTGTGTCGGTCACAAACCGTTTCGGTTTGTTATCCGGCCGGCGGAATGAAAAAGGGCGTGGACAAAGGGCCGCCCCCCCCTCCCCTCCCAGCCCTTTTTTCGACTCGCGACAAGTTCTAAAGCGGAAAGTTGTTGTCACGTCCGTTCAATAATACAACTTCTCTTTGAAGTTTGTACAAAACTCCAGGAAAGGTAGACGGGAGAAAAAAAAAAAAAAAGGTTTCTATATCGGCCGTTTTATCGGAAAATTTGCAGGAAAAGCGGCGGATTTTTTGCAGGAAAAGCGGCGGCGGAGAGTTGTCGATAATATCGGCGAATATATAGTAGATTAATAATTAAAGTTTTGGGCAAAATAAAATGAAATTACAAAGTCAAAATGTTGTGCCCACTAATATATATCATGTTGTGGGGGTAGTTCGTTGTTCGGCCGCTAGATGGCGTCGCCGGAAATATATCCTGTTACGTATTTGTATCTGTATTGGCGGGTCGAGAAAATATTGCGGCGAACGGGAAAAAAAATTACGATTTTTTTTACAATTTCGCTTCGATAGAGTCGAAAATTGAAATCGGGCGGATTAAAAATTTTAAATTGTACTCTGTTGGACGGATCCCCGAGACTGGAATAAAATGGCCGACCGAGCCCGATTTCAATTTCGTCGATTCCGGCGTTCAGAGATAATTCTGATAGCGAAGATGCGTCGAGGGCTTTTAAGGGATTGGACGAATTGAAGTCCAATCGTAGATAAAATCCTGGAAACGGCGTTAATTCCAGTAAAGTAACTTAAATATCCGGTAAAATCCAGTAAAGTGAACGATCGCCATCTAGCGGCCAGATAACGTATCACTTTCTGCCCAATACAATATGGCGTCGCGCGCCCATGACCTGCCTCATATGGCTTGTTATTATAGCGCCGTTTTACGTTCTGATTTTTCTTTTTTTTCCCTGTCGGTTTCGTGAACGGAAACCGCCCAATATATAAATATAATTCGTAAATCATCGCATCGAATCGTAAACTACACATTCGTCCCCATTCGTCATGTGTTGCAGGCGATAGCTACGACAGCTTTCGGCATGCTGATATTCGGCGTATCGGCGATATGCACAATGCCGACCATAGTCATCGGTGCACTCTACAACAGGAACGAGACCGAGATACCGCTCACAGAACAGGAGGCGTCATGGTTCGGTATGTACAGTGAAAGTTCGCCCAGCCACTAGGTCCGTCCAGTAATTGGCCAATTTTAGATATTCAGCCTGAAATAAGTATATCAGATCTACGGTTTTTTTTTTTCCCTTTTTTTGCTGTAGCCTCGTGTCTGTATCTCGTGAGTCATGACGACAATTTCAGCCGTACGGCACGTTTTTTGTTCCGGTCCGTCTTCGATTTCTATTTAAATCGGAAAAATGGATCGGCACAATCCGTGTAAAAATTTTGTCGAACTTCCGAATATCCAGTATCGGAACTTCCGGATATCCAGTTCCGGAAGTTCCGAATATCCAGTACCGGAACTTCTGGATATCCAGTACCGGAACTTCCGATATCCAGTTCCGGAACCTCCGGATATCCGGTACCAGGATATTCCGGATATCCGGTACCTGAACACTCCGAAAAAACCAGTTCCTGAACATTCCCGAAAACCGATTCCAGAATATTCTGTAGAGCCAATTTTTAAAAATTCCCGATATCCAGTTCCGGAACAACCGGAAAACGAGTTCCCGAACATTCGGGATATCCAGTATCGGAACTTCCGGATATCCAGTACCGGAACTTCTGGATATCCAGTACCGGAATTTCCGGATATCCAGTACCTGAACACTCCGAAAAAACCAGTTCGGGAACATTCCTGAAAACCGATTCCAGAATATTCCGGAAAGCGAATTTCGAAAAATTCCCGATATCCAGTTCCGGAACAACCGGAAAACGAGTTCCCGAACATTCGGGATATCCAGTATCGGAACTTCCGGATATCCAGTACCGGAATTTCCGGATATCCAGTACCTGAACACTCCGAAAAAACCAGTTCGGGAACATTCCTGAAAACCGATTCCAGAATATTCCGGAAAGCCAATTCGCGGAATTCCTGAGATATCCAGTTCCGAAACATCATGAATACGCGAGTTCCGGAACAACCGGAAAACGAGTTCCTGAACATTCCGGATATGCAGTACCGGAACTCCCGGATACCCAGTTCCGGAACATTCCTGAAAACCGAGTCCAGAATATTCCGGAAAGCCAATTTCTAAAAATTCCCGATATCCGGTTCCGGAACGTCAGGAATACGAGTTCCCGAACATTCGGGATATCCAGTACCGGAACTTCCGGATATCCAGTTCCGGAACATTCCTGAAAACCAAGTCCAGAATATTCCGGAAAGCCAATTCGCGGAATTCCTGAGATATCCAGTTCCGAAACATCAGGAATACGAGTTCGAGTTCCCATTCGGATATCCAGTATCGGAACTTCCGGATATCCAGTCCGGACATTGAAAACCGATTCCGGAATTCTGGAATTCCGATATCCAGTTCCGAAACATCATGAATACACGGAACTCCGGATATCCAGTACCGGAACTTCCGATTATCCAGGTCATCGTCGACCTCCAACGGACGTCCTCCTCGGAGAATTTCGCGAAACGGTACCGACACTCCGGCGTCCCTTTAAGGCTTCAGAAAGGGCCGAATAATAACGTATAGAATATGTATACGATATATATATATATATATATATATATATATATATATTCCGCAGGTAGCGTCGTCTACATCGTCCAACCGGTTGGCAGCGTCACCTCGGGATTCATCCAGGACACGTTCGGCCGCCGCCGCTGCATGATGGGCGTCACCGTGCCCCAATTCATCGGCTGGATAATATTGTATTTTTCGGGCGGCGTCGGCCACCTGTACGCCGCCGCCATCATAATGGGCCTCAGTATCGGTTTCATGGAAGCGCCGGCCATGTCCTATCTGGGCGAGGTGACCGAACCTAGGTACAGGGGTACGCTGTCGACCTTCTCCGAGGTGTTCCTCCTGCTCGGTATACTGTTCGAGTTCTTCGTCGGCGCCCTCCTCTACTGGAGGTACGCCTGCGCCGTCTCCATCCTGATACCGGTCGCCGTCTTCGGTGCCGTCTACATAGTTGAGTATAAACGGTTTCTTCCACTCGTAACTCCCTGACGCTCCGACTGTTGTCCGTTTGGCACCAACCGGTCCGTCGCCGGTTTCAGATACCCGAATCACCGACCTGGCTGATAGTGAAGGGGCGTATGGACGAGGCGGAACAGTCGCTGATGTGGCTGCGCGGCTGGGTAACGCCGGCCGAAGTTGGCCAGGAGTTCCGGACCCTGGTCGACACGATACGGATGTCGCGCCTCGGCGCCAAGATACCCGACGGCGGAGAGTACGCGCCGGTCGACAACGCCGACGACGGTAAAACCAACCGGTCATCCAGTTCTTCCGGTCTCACGAGCTGGGCCTCGCGGTGTCTCTGTCCGCTCGCCGTCCTCAGTAGCGCTCTCTCTCTCTCTCTCTGTGTCACTCTGTCGGATGCTTTTCCCCGGGTTCGGGCGTCCTCACTGCACCGTGGCGCCCGGCGCTACTGAAGACGGCGAGCGGCCGAAAGACCGGGATCGGGCCGAAAGACCGACACGGCGTGACCCGGAGACAGAAACACCGCGAACCTACTGTACAACGGGAAACTGTATGTGTGAAAGTGTTGCCCTCAATACTGCTCTCAATACTGCCCACAATACTGATCTAAATACTGCTCACAATACTGCGGTCAATACTGATTTAAATACTGTTCTCAGTACTGCTCTAATTACTGTTCTTATCTCAATACTGTTCTCAATACTGCTCCATATACTGCTCTCAATACTGCTCTATATACTGCTCTCAATACTGCTCTCAATACTGCTCTCAATACTGCTCAATACTGTAAATACTGTCTCTCAATACTGCTCTCAATACTGCTCTATACTGCTCTCATACTGCTCTAAATACTGTTCTCAATACTGCTCAATACTGCTCTCAATACTGCTCTAAATACTGCTCAATTCTCAATACTGTCTCAATACTGCTCTAAATACTGCTCAATACTGTACTGCTCTACTGCTCTCTGCTCACAATATTGATCTCAATACTCTCAATCCTATACTGCTCAATACTGCTCTCCTGCTGCTCTCAATACTGCTCAATACTGTTCAATACTGCTCTCACTACTGCTCTAATATACTGCTCTTCTCAATACTGCTCGCAATACTACTCTCAAATCTGCTCTCACTACCTGCTCAATACTGCTTCTCACTACTGCTCTCACTCACCTCTCTCTCACTACCGCTCTCACTACACACTCTCACACACACTCCGGGTCCTCAGCTAGCCAGGAGCCGGCATTCAGTTGAATCTTGTCCATCAATATATATATATATATATATATATATATATATATATATATATATATATTGATTGAGCAATAAATAAAAGGAGAAGAACCTTCTTCGAATATAATAAATATTGTAGATAGTGTCCAAATGGCGGTAGTCTTTGTCTGGTAATCTGCGTTAACATTTTTTTTTTATTGCCCAATCAAATAGATGTTATATATATAGGTTGATTTGAATATTGATAGAAATGGATGACCTTTGCTGACTTCTTTGTTGTCTGTCTGTGTCTGTGTGTGTGTCTGTGTGTGTGTGTCTGTTTATTGAAGGTTGTGTGAGGGTCGTACCGCCGAAGAGGAGGCGCGGTCTGAAGAAGTTGGCGCTGTTGAAGGAGAGCCGCATCAACAGGCCGATGCTCCTTGTGGCCGTCTTCTTCTTCGTCGGCCACTGCACCAGCCTACTGGGCCTGAGGCCGTTCCTCGTCAAGATATTCGGCGATCTCGACCTACCGATCGACCCCTCCACCTACGTCCACCGGCCCTGGTCAGTGCCACTAGTATATTCTATTATTCCATATTCTTACTCCACTTGTCCACTTACCATCCTAGTATCTTCTTCTTCTTCCTCTACTTCTTCATAGTATTCTAGTCCACTTCTTCTTCTCTTCCTCTCCTTCTTCCAGCCTCTCTTCTATTACCCAAATACGGTATCGTTAGTCCACTCTAACGTCCACCTTCTTCTTCCTCTTCCTCTACTTCTTCATCCTCCTCTCTATTACCCAAATACAGTATCGTCGGGTCCCGTCCACTTTTCTTCTTCCTCTTCTCCTCCTTCTTCATCCTCC
Organism: Lethocerus indicus; assembly: GCA_019843655.1. Classification (NCBI taxonomy): domain Eukaryota; kingdom Metazoa; phylum Arthropoda; class Insecta; order Hemiptera; family Belostomatidae; genus Lethocerus; species Lethocerus indicus. The sequence continues at coordinate 61,785 of JACDQD010000027.1, read as the reverse complement.
TCTTAGTATTCTATTACCCAAATACTGTATCGTCGTAGTCCACTCTACGTCCACTACTTCTTCTTCCTCTTCCTCTACTTCTCCATCCTCCTCTTAGTATTCTATTACCCAAATCCACTGTATCGACGTCCATCTTCCTCTTCCTCTACTTCTTCAGCCTCCTCTTAGTATTCTATTACCCAAATACTGTATCGTCGTAGTCCACTCTACGTCCACTACTTCTTCTTCCTCTTCCTCTACTTCTTCTCCTCCTTCTTCATCCTCCTCTTAGTATTCTATTACCCAAATACTGTATCGTCGTAGTCCACTCTACGTCCACTACTTCTTCTTCCTCTCCCTCTACTTCTTCTCCTCCTTCTTCATCCTCCTCTTAGTATTCTATTACCCAAATACTGTATCGTTGTCCACTTAGTCCACTCTACGTCCACCTCTCTTCTCCTCTTAGTATTCTATTACCCAAATACTGTATCGTCGTTAGGTCCACTCTACGTCCACTACTTCTTCTTCCTCTTCCTCTCCTTCTTCATCCTCCTCTTAGTATTCTATTACCCAAATACTGTATCGTCGTAGTCCACTCTACGTCCCACTACTTCCTCTTCCTCTTCCTCTACTTCTTCAGCCTCCTCTTAGTATTCTATCACCCAAATACTGTATCGTCGTTGGGTCCACTCCGCGTCCACCGCTTCATCTCCCTCCTGTTCTTCTGTTGGTCAGGTGTTGTCCGGCTCGGTGCAGGCGGCCGGCAGTATAATGGGCGCGGCGGTCATCCACAGCGCCGGCAAGAGGCTGTTGGCGTTCTCCTCCTGAGCGTTTCCGTCCTCTGCTGTTTCCTGTTGGGCGCCTACCTCCTGGCCGGCGTCGACGCCCCCTCCGTGCCGCTGGTCCTCTTCTGCGTCCTCTTCTTCTGCACCGGCCTCGGCGTCATGCCCCTCCCCTGGGTACTCCTCTGCGAGATATTCCCACTCGAGTGAGTACCAGAGATACGTTCGGCCTCTCAGCAATGTCCCACCGGAAGTCCTCCGGAGCCCTGCCCTCGTCTTCAGACGCAAAAATTCCCCGGTACCGAAACCGGCCGGCCCTTTTAACGCTTCGTGTTTCAGAAAGGGCCAAATAATGTATCAGAGAATCTTTGCAATGATTTTGTCCTCCCACAATTTCTGCATCCCCGACTCTCGAAGAACTGCTCGAGACCGAAATACATCTTGTCCAATTGTCGATTACTTCTTTTCGGCCCAGCCACAGCCGTTGGCAAGTGGATTTGCCAGGTTCCGAATGTGAATTAAGGGTCGTAAAAACGGCATGACGCCCGCCGGAGAGAGAGAGAACTTTTCCTAAGCTTTTTAAGTAGATTTTAATGCCCCCGGCCGTTAAACACGCGAAACGCCAGTTTGTCCGTTATAGATACTCGGAATCGGAGAAAATACCTACCCCTAAAGGGGCTCCAACCCAACCCCCCCGCTTTAATATCTTTCGGGGGGGTACTCAGACTCACATTTGACCCGTTTTCAACCCCCGTTACAGCCGTCTTTATACGTTTAATGGGAGGATGGCGGGCAGGGCAAGTATTTTCTTTTCTATTCGCCCGATTCCTTTAACGATTTTCCACCCCTTGTAACTACCCGAAAAAAAAACCAACGTTAATACCTTTTTACAATACATTATTAATCGAGACGTGCGGCCAATTTCCAAATTACATTTATTTGGCGAGCCAAAAAAACCGTATTTCGCGCCTGAAAACGACATTTTATTGCCGATTTTGAGCAAAAAAACCGTATTTCTGGGCCGACTTTTTTCTCTAATAACAGCATTTTTGAAACGATTTCGGGTCTAAAGACCGCAGTTTAGAGCCGATTTTATGCCTAAAAACAGCATTTTTGGGCGTAAACACCGCATTTGGGTCCCTAAAGAAAATCGGAGGAATTTTCCCTCCGATCGATTCACATTTCCCCGAAACCGGGATTCGGAAATGTCCGGTTACGGGTAAGTTAAATTAATTAATTTGGGCAAAATCTGCCAAAAATGCGATTTTTAGTCATAAAATCGGTCCAAAATGCGGTTTTAGGCCCAAAATTGTGGTTTTTAGGCACAAATATGCCAAAAATGCGGTTTTTAGGCATAAAATCGGCTCTAAAATGCGGTTTTTAAGAGGCAAAATCAGTCCAAAAATGCGGTTTTTAGGCGCGAAATTGGTACAAAAGTGCGGTTTTAGGCCCAAAATTGTGGTTTTTAGGCACAAAATCTGCCAAAAATGCGGTTTCTGGGCATAAAATCGGCTCTAAAATGCGGCTTTTAGAGGCAAAATCAGTCCAAAAATGCGGTTTTAGGCGCGAAATTGGTACAAAGTGCGGTTTTAGGCCCAAAATTCAAAATCATACAAAATGCGGTTTTAGGCGCAAAATCGGTCCAAAAATGATGTTTTAGGCACAAAATTGTGGTTTCTAGGAACAAAATCGGTCCCAAATGCGGTTTTAGGCCAAAAATGGCATTTTAGACGCACAATAGGCCCAAAATGCGGTTTATAGGCCAAAATGGCATTTTAGACGCAAAATTAGCCAAAATGTCGTTTTAGACCCAAAATGGCATTTTAGAAGCCAAAATGCGGTTTTAGACCCAAAATGGCATTTTTAGACGCAAAATGGCCCAAAAATGCTGTTTTAGGGCCAAAACTGTGGTTTTAGGCACACAATCTGCCCAAAATGCGGTTTTAGGCATAGAATCGGCTCTAAAATAGGGTTTTCAGGGCAAAATCGGTCCTAAAAAGCATGCGGTTTTAGGCGCAAAAATTGTATGTCCTTAATTAGACTGCTTATAGGTCGGGGCTTTAATTTTAGTTTTAGACGCAAAAATAGCTCAAAAATGACATTTTAGACGCAAAATGGACCAAAATGAGGTTTTAGGTACAAAATTGGGATTTTTAGACGCAAAATGGACCAAAAATGACATTTTTGCCCAAAATGGCATTTTTAGACGCAAAATGGCCCATAAAAATTTTTGATGGCATTTTTATTTTGCAAAAATGGCAAAAATGGCATTTTAGAAAATGGCATTTTTAGACGCAAAAAATGGCATTTTAGACGCAAAAAAAATGGCATTTTAGACGCAAAAACATTTTACCCAAAAATGGCATTTTAGACGCAAAATGGCCCATAAAATGACATTTTATGCCCAAAATGGCATTTTTAGACGCTAAATTGGCCCAAAATAGCATTTTTAGACGCAAAATGGCATTTTTAGACGCCAAAACTGTAGTTTTAGGCGCACAATCTGTCGAAAATTCTGTTTTTAGGCTTAGAATCGGCTCTAAAATAGGGTTTTCGGGGCAAAATCGGTCCTGAAAAAAAAATGCGGTTTTAGGCGCAAAAATTGCTTTTAGGTCGGGGGGGCTTTTAATTTCCGAATTATAATTTTACCGATATTTTTCTACAGCGGCCGTGGCGTAGCCGCCGGTCCTGACAGCCGCCTCGTCCTACATCTTCTCTTTCGCCATCACCAAATCTTTCGTCGATTTGGTCAACCTGCTGGGCCTCGCCGGCGTCATACTGCTGTACGGTGTTATCGGCGCCGGCGGCGTCCTCTTCCTCTACTACAGGCTGCCGGAGACCGAGGGCAAGACGCTGGCCGACATTGAACTATTCTTCGACAAGAGTCGCAGGAACCAACAACAACAGCAGAGGGGAGGGCGCCAATTCCTCCAGGCGTAGCCTCTGGAAGAACAGTAGTTTGCTGGGAAAAACGCCGAAGATGAAAATTGCAACGATGCAGAAACAACAGTTTGCACGGCCGATACGTATACCCAATTTTATTTTCATTTTTTTTTTTGTAAAATCCGCTTATATAATTATAATATCGCTGAGATTTTATAAAGTGGCAGAAAGATCCGTCCCAGGTAACGTCCTGTAGAAACGTCGCCGTGAAAAAGTAGGATTTTCACCGACAGGATTTACACGTTTTTAAGACAGAAATTGTTGGTAATCGACGTCAATCGAACGTCATCGGTGTACGTCCGAAATATATTACATAAATATTTTATTTCTGACTTGGACCAAAAATGTCATTCTCGGTGCAGATTTGCATAAATTTGCAACTCCTTAAAGCCTCCTCCTCCTCCTCCTCCTCCTCCTCCTCGACACCAATTCCCAGGTGTGAGTTTCACGCGTAGTGTTGTACCGCACAATATTTTCATCGGCGACGGTAAAACTGCATTTTTGCGTCAAAAAACCGCATTTTCGGCCTAAAAACCCTGTTTATAGGCGCAAAATTGCGGTCTCTAGGCCGAAAAATACGGTTTTTAGGCGGAAAATTACGCCAATATGCGGTTTACAGGCCAGAAAATGCGTTTTGTGTTTTGTCACGTAAAATCGGCCCTAAAAATGCTGTTTTCAGGCCCAAAATAGCAGTTGTTGACGCAAATTGGCCCAAAAATAGTATTTTAGACGAAAAATTGGCCAAAAATGCGGTTTTAGGTACAAAATTGGCATTTTAGACGCAGAATGGCCCTAAAATGCTGTTTTAGCCACAAAAATGGCATTTATTAGACAAAAAATTTTGGCCCAAAATGGCATTTTTAGACAAAATTGGGCCAAAAATGGCTTTTAGACGCCCAAAATTGGATGGCATTTTAGACGCAAAATGGCTAAAAATGGCATTTTTAGACGCAAAATTAAAAATGGCATTTTCAAAATGGCATTTTAGACGCAAAATTGGCAAATAAAAATTGGCATAAGCCCAAAATGGCATTTTTAGACGCAAAATTGGCCAAAATAAAAATGGTTTTTGGCCAAAAAATTTTTAGACGCAAAATTTTAGCCCAAAATGCAAAATGGCATGGCATTTTAGACGCAAATTACCCAAAATATGGCATTTTTAGACGCAAAAATGGCCCAAAATGGCATTTTAGACGCAAATTAGCCAAAATGGCATTTTATGGCCCAAAATGGCATTTTAGACGCAAAATAACAAAATGGCATTTTAGACGCAAAATTGGACCCAAAATGGGGTTTTAAAGACACAAAATGGCATTTTAGACGCAAAATGACATTTTATGCACAAAATGGCATTTTAGACGCAAAATTGGCCTAAAATGGCAAAATGGCATTTTAGACGCAAAATTGGCCCAAAATGATTTTAGCCCAAAATGGCATTTTAGACGCAAATTGGCCCAAAATAAAATGGCATTTTAGACGCAAATTGGCCCAAAATGGCATTTTAGACGCAAAATTGGCCAAAAATGGCATTTTTAGACGCAAAATGGCAAAATGCTTTTTAGCCCAAAATGGCATTTTAGACGCAAAATGGCCCAAAAATGCCTTTTTAAGCCCAATAATGGCATTTTTAGACGCAAATTTTTGGCCCTAAAATAGCATTTTTAGACAAAAAATGGCAAAATGGCATTTTAGACGCAAATTGGCCAAAATTTAAAAATGTTTAAGCCCAAAATGGCATTTTAGACGCAAAATTGGCCAAAAATGGCATTTTAGATTGGCCCAAAATGGCATTTTAGACAAAATGGCATTTTAGACGCAAAATTGGCCCAAAAATGGCATTTTAGACAAAATTGGCCCAAAATGGCATTTTTAGACGCAAATTGGTAAAATGGCCCAAAATGGCATTTTAGACGCAAAATTGGCCTAAAATGCATTTTAGAGGCCCAAAATGGCATTTTAGACGCAAAATGGCCCAAAATGACATTTTTGCCCAAAATGGCATTTTTAGACGCAAAATGGCCCAAAAATGACATTTTTAAAATGGCATTTTTAGACGCAAAATGGCCAAAATGACATTTTTTCCCAAAATGGCATTTTTAGACGCAAAATGGCCCAAAAATGCATTTTTATGCCAAAAATGGCATTTTAGACGCTAAAAATGGCCCAAAATGGCATTTTTAAAATTGGCCCAAAAATGGCATTTTAGACGCAAAATTAAAATGGCATTTTAGACGCAAATGGCCCAAAATGGCATTTTTTTTGCCCAAAAGGGGCATTTTAGACCCAAAATGGCATTTTAGACGCAAAATTGGCCTGAAAATGGCTTTTAGAAAAACCTAAATTTTCGATTTTCGACCCAAGTTTCAGGGCAAGTGTAACTCACTTAGGGACACTTGTGGGTGGAATATGGGACCGATCTGAGAAAATTTTCGAAAAACCTAAATTTTCGATTTTCGACCCGCCGTTTTAGGGGCAAGTGTAACTCACTTAGGGACACTTGTGGGTGGAATATGGGACCGATCTGAGAAAATTTTCGAAAAACCTAAATTTTCGATTTTCGACCCGCCGTTTTAGGGGCAAGTGTAACTCACTTTGGTACACTTGTGGGTGGAATATGGGACCGATCTGAGAAAATTTTCGAAAAACCTAAATTTTCGATTTTCGACCCGCCGTTTTAGGGGCAAGTGTAACTCACTTAGGGACACTTGTGGGTGGAATATGGGACCGATCTGAGAAAATTTTCGAAAAACCTAAATTTTCGATTTTCGACCCGCCGTTTCAGGGGCAAGTGTAACTCACTTTAGGGACACTTGTGGGTGGAATATGGGACCGATCTGAGAAAATTTTCGAAAAACCTAAATTTTCGATTTTCGACCCGCCGTTTCAGGGGCAAGTGTAACTCACTTAGGGACACTTGTGGGTGGAATATGGGATCGATCTGAGAAAATTTTCGAAAAACCTAAATTTTCGATTTTCGACCCGCCGTTTCAGGGGCAAGTGTAACTCACTTAGGGACACTTGTGGGTGGAATATGGGATCGATCTGAGAAAATTTTCGAAAAACCTAAATTTTCGATTTTCAACCCGCCGTTTCAGGGGCAAGTGTAACTCACATTGGACACTTGTGGGTGGAATATGGGATCGATCTGAGAAAATTTTCGAAAACCTAAATTTTCGATTTTCAACCCGCCGTTTCAGGGGCAAGTGTAACTCACATTGGGACACTTGTGGGTGGAATATGGGATCGATCTGAGAAAATTTTCGAAAAACCTAAATTTTCGATTTTCGACCCGCCGTTTCAGGGGCAAGTGTAACTCACTTTGGGACACTTGTGGGTGGAATATGGGATCGATCTGAGAAAATTTTCGAAAAACCTAAATTTTCGATTTTCGACCCGCCGTTTCAGGGGCAAGTGTAACTCACTTAGGGACACTTGTGGGTGGAATATGGGATCGATCTGAGAAAATTTTCGAAAAACCTAAATTTTCGATTTTCAACGCCGTTTAGGGGCAAGTGTAACTCACTTAGGGACACTTGTGGGTGGAATATGGGACCGATCTGAGAAAATTTTCGAAAAACCTAAATTTTCGATTTTCGACCCGCCGTTTCAGGGGCAAGTGTAACTCACTTAGGGACACTTGTGGGTGGAATATGGGACCGATCTGAGAAAATTTTCGAAAAACCTAAATTTTCGATTTTCGACCCGCCGTTTCAGGGGCAAGTGTAACTCACTTTGGGACACTTGTGGGTGGAATATGGGACCGATCTGAGAAAATTTTCGAAAAACCTAAATTTTCGATTTTCGGACCTTGCCGTTTTAGGGGACAAGTGTAACTCACTTAGGGACACTTGTGGGTGGAATATGGGACCGATCTGAGAAAATTTTCGAAAAACCTAAATTTTCGATTTTCGACCCGCTCCTTTAGGGACAAGTGTAACTCATCATTGGTACACTTGTGGGTGGAATATGGGACCGATCTGAGAAAATTTTCGAAAAACCTAAATTTTCGATTTTCGACCCGCCGTTTCAGGGGCAAGTGTAACTCACTTTGGGACACTTGTGGGTGGAATATGGGACCGATCTGAGAAAATTTTCGAAAACCTAAATTTTCGATTTTCAACCCGCCGTTTCAGGGGCAAGTGTAACTCACTTTGGCACACTGTGGGTGGAATATGGGACCGATCTGAGAAAATTTTCGAAAAACCTAAATTTTCGATTTTCGACCCGCCGTTTCAGGGGCAAGTGTAACTCACTTTGGGACACTTGTGGGTGGAATATGGGACCGATCTGAGAAAATTTTCGAAAAACCTAAATTTTCGATTTTCAACCCGCTGTTTCAGGGCAAGTGTAACTCACTTAGGGACACTTGTGGGTGGAATATGGGACCGATCTGAGAAAATTTTCGAAAACCTAAATTTTCGATTTTCAACCCGCCGTTTCAGGGGCAAGTGTAACTCACATTGGGACACTTGTGGGTGGAATATGGGACCGATCTGAGAAAATTTTCGAAAAACCTAAATTTTCGATTTTCAACCCGCCGTTTCAGGGGCAAGTGTAACTCACTTTGGGACACTTGTGGGTGGAATATGGGACCGATCTGAGAAAATTTTCGAAAAACCTAAATTTTCGATTTTCAACCCGCCGTTTCAGGGGCAAGTGTAACTCACTTTGGGACACTTGTGGGTGGAATATGGGACCGATCTGAGAAAATTTTCGAAAAACCTAAATTTTCGATTTTCAACCCGGCCGTTTTCAGGGGCAAGTGTAACTCACTTGTGGGTTAGGGACACTGAGAAAATTTTGAAAACCTAAATTTTGGGTGGAATATGTGGACCGATCTGAGAAAATTTTCGAAAACCTAAATTTTCGATTTTCAACCCGCCGTTTCAGGGCAAGTGTAACTCACATTGGGACACTTGTGGGTGGAATATGGGACCGATCTGAGAAAATTTTCGAAAACCTAAATTTTCGATTTTCATTTTCGACCCGCCGTAACTCACTTTCAGGGCAAGTGTAACTCACTTTGGGACACTTGTGGGTGGAATATGGGACCGATCTGAGAAAATTTTCGAAAAACCTAAATTTTCGAATTTTGGAAAAATTCCTTTAAAATTTTGTGTACAAATACCATTTTTTGCCTAAAAAAATGGGCCATTTTGGCCAATTTTGCGTCTAAAATTGCCAATTTTGCGTCTAAAAAGCATTTTTGGTCAATTTTGCGATTTTACGTCAAAATTGCCATTTTTAGGCCAATTTGCGTCTAAAAATGCCATTTTTGGGCCTAAAAAAAACGCATTTTTTCCAATTTTGCGTCTAAAATGCATTTTTGGTCTAAAACCGTATTTTTGGGCCATTTTTGCGCCAAAAATCGCATTTCTAAGCCCATAAACCGCATTTTGGGCCAAAACTGCATTTTTTGGCCAATGTTGCGTCTAAAATGCCATTTTTGGGCCAATTTTGCGCCTAAAACCGCTTTTTGGCCAATTTTGCGTCTAAAAATTCTATTTTTGGACCTAAAATTCGCATTTTCGTTAATTTTGCGTCTAAAAATGCCATCTTTTGCGTCTAGAAATGCCATTTTTTGGCCAATTTTGCGTCTAAAATCCATTTTTGGGCTTAAAATCTCATTTTTCGGCCAATTTTGCGTTAAAATAATTGCATTTTGGGCCTAAAACCGCATTTTTGGTTAGATTTTGCGCTTAAAAATCGCATTTTGGGCTTAAAAAGGTGTAAATATGTATGTATGTATGTATATACGAATGAATTAGACACTAATTTTCGTTGCATTCAACTCATAGAATTTCATGGAATTTCATACATTAAAACCCTCTACGGGCCGAATTTTTATTTTAAATCCAATTTTTTTTTTATTGGGGGGACGAAAATCATCAATTATAAACCCTGTATATGCAAATGAGAAAAAAATTGATATTGATATCAGTTGTCTCGAACAACGTTATAGGATTAAGGATTTATGCCCAATTTCACTGTAAAAAGGTGTAATTATTTTGTGAAATCTGGACAAATTGAAACGTTACACGGGACGGCCCCGCAGAGGGTTGAAAACGGCACGTTTCCCCCCGCTTTAAATCACCGTATATAATTACGTGCCCGAAATAAAATCATTTTTTATTTAAATCGCGTTCTGAATATATAATATATTCGGAAATTATTATATACTACAGACGGTGCCACACGATTGATAGGAAATTGATTGGTGGTTTACGACCGCGTATTTCGTACTGATTTATGACGGTTTCGGGAATATTAGTTATTCACCCGAGAGAAATGTTGAAAAATAAAAAATTTCAAAAATATTTCCCTAACTTTGGTTGAAATGAGAGATTTTTTTTTCAATCGCCGACCAAATATCGATCAGAAGTAAAATCTCCTTTGAATTTGAGTCAATTTTTTTTTTTCTACAGCTAAATATTGCACTAATTTTTGGTTCCGTTGTTCTTGAAGGGGGAAAAAAAAATTTAAATATTTCGAGGCGCCATTTTACTCTTTTCCCGCTGTAAGTGTTTAGAGTGACGGCCGGCAGATGGCGCCTCAACGCAGTGTCCCTTTTTCGCGTTTCAGAACGTTTAAAATGCAGTTTTTTCAGTACAGAAACGCGAAAATACCTATTTCGAAACGTCTTGAAATAATTTATAGAATATTGTATTGACGTTGTACGCAATTTCGGTGAAAATAGGCGGGCGTTTCGCGTATCGATTCGGTGCGGCAGACAGTTCGACTTTCGGCCGCCAGAGCGTGCTTGAATCCAATTATCCAATTCCAGATTTTTACAGTATCCGATATAAAATTAAAAATCCTCTTCCGAAATTATTGTTATCACTTTTAAAGAATAGGTCGGGGGGGAAAAAAAATATGCCTATTATTATATCAAATGCCTCTATACCGTCCGTACGGAAAAACCATTATATAATATAGACAATATAAGAGTATAGTTTAGTTCGGTGCCCATCACTTAAGGGATGAAAAAGCTTCGGAGAATATTTCTGACAGTTGAGATTTGAAAAAGGCGTCATCACCCTCAGCTGGACGATGGCGCGAATTTCCAACACTTCCAGGAAATTGAATCTGCCAAACCTACCCTCCACCCCACCCCCAGCACCGTAGGGTTGGAGAGAAAGCCCAAATTCAAACACCCTACATATATATATTTTTTTTTTATTTTTGCTAATGTACACTATTCGACGAATTTTCACTGTAATCTATCGCGATGGGTTTATTACGGGCGAAAAATTCAATGAGGGGTGGGGGAAAAAATAATTTTTACCGCCATCTCGCGGTTCAAAGCTACAACTATTTGGTGAAATCTCGTTCAAAAATTCGAAACGCGAAGTTGCACTGGGGCCCATAGAGGGCGTTAATATTCGTTGGCAAGCATTGAACAATAAGCCATTAAATTTTTTAAATAGATAATTAATTTTTTTTAGGGTTAATTTTGAAACTATATATATATATATATATATATATATATATATATATATATATATATATATATAGTACTGAGAAGTTGGGAATATGGCTGGGAACCGATAGCTTGAAATTCGGAAGTCCTCCCCCCCCCCCCCCTTTCCAACAAAAGAAAGGCAACTTTATTTATAAGCCGTTCAAGAAAACTGAGCTTTAAGGGCGAAAGTAAAAGAGCTCTTTACAGGAAAACCTTCCAGGGCTGTTGAGGCATTGAGGAAAATCGTTGCCCAGATCCGATTTCCCGGCCCGGAAAACAACAAATCCCGTGTCATGTACATGCCTGTATATATATATATATATATATATATATATATATATATATATATATATATATATATATATTGTATAGAAGGGCCGGCGTCAGACACATGCGGCGGTGTACATAAAGGTGCCCCCCCCACCCCAACAATACATAGTGAGGGAGGGGGGAAGAAAGGTCATTTACAAATGTTGCTATTTGACCCTTTTCACGGTCTGTGTGTGTGTGTGTGACCCTTAGCCCCCAACAACCACCCCCTGAGACAATTCTGTATGAAACGGGGCCCCCTTCAATACAGGGCCCCTCGGGGGGTCAATAAAGTGGGTGCCCTCCAATTTTGGACAGATACTTATACAGATATATATATATATATATATATATATATATATATATATATATATATATATATATATATCATGGCCGCTCGCCGTCTTCAGTAGTCACCAGAAAACAGACAACCCCACCAAAGTACTTTCCTAGTCTGTTGTAGATTTCGTGTGTTTCCTGAAGCCGGTTTTGTCTCGTCCTGACCCCCCCCCCCGGTCGTTTCTGGCTGCTCGCCGTCTTCAGTAGTCACCACTTTCGCAAACAGACAACAACCCCACCCCCACACACACAGTACTTTCCTCAGTAGAATTCGTGTGTTTTTCTGACTCCGGTTTTGCTCGTCCTAGAGCCCCCTCCGGTTTTGGCGGCCGCTCGCCGTCTTCAGTAGTCACCACTTTCGGCAAACAGTGCAACCCCACCACAGTACTTTCCTCAGTGGTCCGTTGTAGAATTATGTACCATATCAGCCATCACCGCAGTTGTACAACTGCGGCGGTCAACTACGCTGCTTCGGTACGGCGCTACTGAAGACGGCGGACGGCCGATCGGGGTTGGGGAAAGGCCGAAAAAATAGACGAATCTCTAGGCTCTATTCAACGACCTCCCCCCCCCCCCCCCTGGGGCAGGCCACAAAACAGGTATGTTAAATTACCGGTCTATTTAGTCTATTTAGTCTATAAATTCGGCCGTCCTTTAAAGTACCGTACAGACGTCCAACAATTAGCCGATGTTTGCCGCCCCACCGTAGGGGTGGTGGGGTGGGGGTTGAATACATTAATTGTCGGGGGTTGGGGGGGGTTGGTTGGGGGGAGCAACTTAATTAATTCCACACCCGGGCCTAATTAGCACCCCCCCGCCCCCCCAAAACCACCCCCCTGAATGACGGAATTATCATCAAAATTGTGTCTACAATTGTCTATATGTCGCGTTATTAATTAATTAGTTGCCGACCCGTTGATGTACCGTTTATTGATTGTGCAATGAAAATATTTAAAAAAAAATAAAATAAAAAATAAATAAATATGTGTCCAAACCGAGAGATGTCCAGAGAGGGTGTGACTGACCCCCACCCCTGTAACAAGGTCAGGGCGTGATCCCCCTCCTCTATCGATTTCCAGGGGGCCCCCATTCCGCAAACCCAACCCCTGACCAACCCCCCAACCTCGAGAAATTCGTCCAGAAATTATATTTATATTAACCTCTATGTATTTTCTTCACGAGTTTTTCCTGATGAAAGAGACCGAAAACCAACCCCCCACCTAAAACCCCACCCCTGACCACCCACCCCGAGAAACTCGTCCAGAAATTATACTTATATTAGGCTCTATGTATTTTCTCCACGAGTTTTTTCCTGACGAAAGAAACCGAAACCAACCCCCCACCAAAAAAAAAAAACCCACCCCCGACTACCCCCCCTCCCGAGAAACTCGTCCAGAAATTATATTTATATTACGCTCTATGTATTTTCTTCACGAGTTTTTCCTGACGAAAGAAACCGAAAACCAACCCCCAACCGTCCACTCCACCCCCAAAAACCCTGATGATGGCTATTTTGAGATATTTTTTCTGGTACTCGATAAAGAGACAACCGGGGTGGGGAGGCAGGGTGGTCCCCCAACCTCTATCCACCTTTCCGCGAACAGGAACTCTTATGTATTTTCCGTTATCACGATCGTGATAATTATCACGAATCGATCGGACGGTCGGTACTGAAAAGGTCGGGAAAAAATTTTTTTCCCAATTTTTACCCCATTATTCTTGGAATCCGCCCAATCGAAACCTGGGGCAATAATAGGATTATTAATTAGTTGGCCTGTAGAAATTAGACAGATTCAATAATGGGGTGGTTAAAAAAAATAATCCGTAGGGCCTTTTTCCCTCCACCCTCTCTACACGTGAAAACACGTGTTCGTCAACTATGTCGAGGTGAAAGGTGGTTCAGAAACAATTTCGAGGAGAGATTGAGGGTGTATATACCAATTTCTACTGTCAGTTCGTTACTAGCCCTTAAGTAAGTATAAAGGCCTGAAGGAGTAGGATTTTTGAGCCTCCCCCACACCCCCAGAATTTTTGTACTGAAAAATTCCATATTCCCAGACACACAACCCTGGGGAATACACGAAAATGGAATTGGATTCTAAATGGGGCGAAACTTTTAACTGTTAAAATAAGAGAATAAGGGCCCACCCTTACCTAGTTATCCCTTCTGTGTAGTTGGTAGGGGTGGGGAGGAGGAGGGCTTGATTTCAACTTCAAGTTCGACCCAGATTAACAATTTCACTGTACTTAACTGTACCGTGGGTACATAATGGTATACCCGTGTAATATATTTTTTGTTTTCTCTTCCGCGAAGAGGTTTATGGCGGCCGCTCGCCGGTCTTCAGTAGTCGCTGCGTCTCCAGTAGTCGCTGCGTCTCCAGTAGTCGCTGCGTCTCCAGTAGTCGCTGCGTCTCCAGTAGTCGCTGCGTCTCCAGTAGTCGCTGCGTCTCCAGTAGTCGCTGCGTCTTCAG
>JACDQD010000027.1:37500-42500 GCA_019843655.1 Lethocerus indicus | reverse complement strand
ATCTCAATCTCAATCTTCATCTTCATCTTCTGTCCCTCCTACTACCACCACCCCACCCCACCCCCATAATCCCATCGTCACTGGAAATCTCCTGCTTCTCCTCCCAATCACCTGGCACCGTCAGGAATTCAGAATTACCGGGCATCCCCTTGCCTACCTGGAATCCAATATTTGAAATATATATATATATATATATATATATATATATATATATATATATATATATATATATATATCAAATATTTATATATTTCGCGCGTAGAGGATGTGACGAGAAGAGAGATTACTGAATGAAAGATTCGTCGCCGAGGAGGAACAGGGGACGAAAGGAGCGAAATCGGTCGCTCGCCATCTTCAGTAGCGCTGTTTTCTGTCAGCGCGATTACCAGCAAAAACTATAAAACGTACCAAAAACGAGACACAACTCGGTCAATCAGTTTGCAAGTTATGGACTGTTGAAGAGTGGATACATTTTTTGGACCACTCTATATATATATATATATATATATATATCCACTTCGGGACCGGTAATTCAGAGCAGGAAATTGGGTACACAGTACATATCTGTACGTGTACCAGCGCCGAGTACGGGGTACACAGACGTTTGTAGTGGGGCTGGGTTGGGGGGGTGGGGTAGGCCGCCCCCCTGCTGAGTACACACTTGGGCCTCCGCCCTATGTACATTTGCCGTAGGGTGTGCCTCAGCGCGGTATGTACAGTGGCGTACTGCGCTGTATACTCTTCTCGCCCCCCATCCCCTAACAGGACCGCCAGATGTGCAGTCAAATTTCGGCCCCGTATAGTACCTAAGGTGGCGCTGCGCACCTGAGGCCCCCCACCCCCCACCGAAGGCTTTTAGATATTGCTATAGCGTGACCCCGGAAAATAGTCTTTTCCGTCGGAAAATCGTGAATAGTTTATCATCAGATATACGCCCTATAACATCCCGGACAACATGGGTGGTGGTGGGGGGTGTAAATGATGGGGTATTTTGCTAGACCCCTGTTTGACGGCCGTTCGCCATCTTCAGTAGCGCCGTCTAGCAAACGGCCGAACCTTATCGGCGCGTCGATATCGGCCGTTTCGGTTTTGTATATCGCGAGCTAATCAGTTTACCGGTCTATTTTTCAGATTGACGTCTACAATCTGGACGTAATTGAACCTTTTCTCCCTAAGTCTATAATCCAGAGTTTTTCCCGTTACTTGTCCCCGTTCCGCGACAATACGGACGCGTAGAGAGGTTATGTTCGATGACGTCGTACGGTCAGAGTTGACGACGTCATTGGTCGGCCGTTCGCAAAACGATGACGTCGTACGGCAGAGTTGACGACGTCATTAGTCGGTTGTTCACAAAACGATGACGTCATACGGCAGAATTGAAGACGTCATTAATCGGTCGTTCACGACCGATGACGTCATACGGCAGAGTTGACGACGTCATTAGTCGGTTGTTCACAAAACGATGACGTCGTACGGCAGAATTGACGACGTCATTAGTCGGTTGTTCACAGAACGATGACGTCGTACGGCAGAGTTGACGACGTCATTAGTCGGTTGTTCACAAAACGATGACGTCATACGGCAGAGTTGACGACGTCATTAGCCGGCCGTTAACAGACCGGTGACGTCACGCCGCATCTTCCGACTGTGGCGCTTCCGTCCGTCTGTCGGACGGACCGCTCGCCATCTTCAGTAGCAGTGTGTGTTACCTCTACGGTATTCCAACCAGAAAACCGTCCACAGTCTCCGTCTTTCGCAAAATACATTTTCAAGAATTCCTGCAGCCCCAACCTGAATTTTCTTAGATTTTCCGATATAAGTTCGCCCCCCCCACAAACTCCACCAGGAAAATCGTGGAGTTCTCCGGCCGCGTTAAACTTCATTTGCTCCTCGGCAGGAAGAAAAGGCGTCTCATTTCCAATTCAACGGGCAGTAAATCCTCGGCTAGGCGGCGGCCCCCGCCCCCCAACCTTCCCGATAAATAAGGGGAAATACGCCCCGGGCCCCCCCGGGCTATTTCAACCCCGAGTATGAAAGACTCCGACAACATCGTCGTCGTCGTCGGCGGCGGTTAAAATTGCGAGTAACGCGCCGAGAAAAATAAAGTTTTACAGTGGGGGGAGGGGGGGCTCGGTGAAATTTGAGTTACGCCCCGAGCAAGTAACGATTGTATATTTCCCCGGTTACGACTGACTGATATAGGGGCGCCATCTGCAATACGGGACTACAAAGGGGCGTGACATATTTGTCACACGATTTAAAAAAAAAACCCGAACGATTTCTGTTGCTAAGTAAATATTATTACGGAGAAGTGATGATAATAACGCGTAATGTGTGTGTGTCACGCCCGGAACATAAATACCGAGTGGGGGGGCCCACCCACCTGCCCACCCCCGAGATTGGACCCCCACGACCGTCCCTTTGCGCCCTTACACGTCCGCCCTTAACACAGATTAAACGGGGGGCTGTTTGGGCACTCGACATACGTCGCACATACCATTTAAGCGCAGAATACTACCAGTTTGTACTTACTTGGCGGGGGGAGAGCACTCTATATATATTTTTATCTTGGGACGAGGCAATTTAAGTAGAAACACGTAAAATGACCTAACATTGAGAACATGAAATACTCATGAATAGAATTAAAAATACTGGGGAACATTTAAAACGGACACATATCATATATCGATATATCGAAAGCGGTCGATAGTGGGGTGACCGATTGAAAATATAAACGACGCCACCTGTCGGTGAGATCGGCAACGACGACTCAATTTCTGGAATATTGTTCTAGAACATTCTAGAAAAGTTTTCCATAATGGCGGCACGGGAAATATCGAACGGACATATCGTATATCGATATATCGAAATCGGTCGATAGTGGGGCGACCGATTGAAAATATAAACGACGCCATCTATCGGTCAGATGAGCAACGACGACTCAATTTCTGGAATATTGTTCTGGAACATTCTAGAAAAGTTTTCCATAATGGCGGCACGGGAAATATCGAACGGACACATCATGTATCGATATATCGAAAGCGGTCGATAGTGGGGTGACCAATTGAAAATATAAACGACGCCATCTATCGGTCAGATGAGCAACGACGACTCAATTTCTGGAATATTGTTCTGGAACATTCTAGAAAAGTTTTCCATAATGGCGGCACGGGAAATATCGAACGGACATATCGTATATCGATATATCGAAATCGGTTGATAGTGGGGTGACCAATTGAAAATATAAACGACGCCACCTATCGGTCAGATCCGCAACGACGACTCAATTTCTGGAATATTGTTCTAGAACATTCTAGAAAACTTTCCATAATGGCGGCACGGGAAATATCGAACGGACACATATCGTATATCGATATATCGAAATCGGTCGATAGTGGGGTGACCAATTGAAAATATAAACGACGCCACCTATCGGTCAGGTCCGCAACGACGACTCAATTTCTGGAATATTGTTCTAGAACATTCTAGAAAAGTTTTCCATAATGGCGGTTTCTTGACACGGGAAAAAATCGGGGGAATAATCGGGAGTCAACCGGTATCCTGCGGGAATTCGGTGTCAATATTGAAAATGTTAATTTAAAAGAAAAAGAAAAACAATCCGCTGTCAATTAATCAATTAGTGTAAGTAGTTTGCAAACTGCAGGAGGTGAGAGAGAGAGAGAGAGTAAGGGATGGAACTGTAACTTCATATCCCTAACGAAGTTAGGAGCACGTTCTCCGCTGTATTTCCGTTGTAATAAAGTTTCATTCCGAAGAAAGCTCTCTCTCTCTCTGTTTCCCCGGGACTTTAAAGTCCCGGCTTCGCGACCGGCTAATGTACTTCACTTCCAATTACAAATACAGCGAGTCTGGCGTTTCAAGCCGCCGCGTGAAACGCTTATTAACCGACGCGTTGGCCGGGAGTTCTCTTAATACTTTCTATTTTATTGGGGCACGATTAAAATATACTATTTTTTTTAACTATATTCAATGTCGATATATGAGGGGTCGGGGGATAGTGGGGCGCGACCAATTGAAAATATAAACGACGCCACCTACCGGTCAGGTCCGCAACGACGACTCAATTTCTGGAATATTGTTCTAGAACATTCTAGAAAAGTTTTCTATAATGGCGGCATGGGAAATATCGAACGGACATACGCATATCGATATATCGAAATCGGTCGATAGTGGGGCGACCAATTGAAAATATAAACGACGCCACCTATCGGTGAGATCCGCAACGACGACTCAATTTCTGGAATATTGTTCTAGAACATTCTAGAAAAGTTTTCTATAATGGCGGCATGGAAATATCGAACGGACATATCGTATATCGATATATCGAAAGCGGTCGATAGTGGGGCGACCAATTGAAAATATAAACGACGCCACCTGTCGGTGAGATCGGCAACGACGACTCAATTTCTGGAATATTGTTCTGGAACATTCTAGAAAAGTTTTCTATAATGGCGGCATTGGAAATATCGAACGGACATATCGTATATCGATATATCGAAATCGGTCGACAGTGCGTAGTCGCCATATTGATGAGAACAGTAAGATGGCGGACGGCCGAATCGCGCGTCGTCCGTAGATTAAAATAATGTTATCGGGGCGTTTTGAATTAACGAAAATTCGATACGTTTATTAAATTTTTCCTATATCTAAAATTTTTAAGAATACAATTGAGCGCTATGTCCCGCTGACTTGTGTGACCTACTGGAATAGGGGAAACGGGTTTCGGCTTCTCGCCATTTCTCCGACTGTCATATCCGATATAATAATAACTGATTCCGTGTACCCACTAATTTTCTACCGGGGCGGTAAACGGGGTTGTTGGGGGCCCCGATTGAATTGCCAATTGCGGCCTCTACTATAGGGTTGTATAAGGGTGCTATTAAAGGGGTTGTGCGGGGGTGCTAAACTGATCCCTTTAGGTCCTTAA
This sequence comes from Lethocerus indicus, assembly GCA_019843655.1. NCBI lineage: Eukaryota > Metazoa > Arthropoda > Insecta > Hemiptera > Belostomatidae > Lethocerus > Lethocerus indicus. The sequence continues at coordinate 37,552 of JACDQD010000027.1, read as the reverse complement.
TAGGTCCAGGACAACCCTCCTCCCGGGAGGGGTTGGACCTTCTCCCGGTATA
>JACDQD010000027.1:0-35000 GCA_019843655.1 Lethocerus indicus | reverse complement strand
GCTGCTTTAGGCTATCTAAAGCCTCGTTAAAAGTGGTTTAAAAGCTTTTTTTGCCTTAAAATCGACATTCTAAAGCTGTTTTACGCAGCATAATCGTCGTTAAAAGCGGTCTTCTACCGCAAAATAAGGACGTTTAAAAGAGCTTTCTTGTCTTAAAATCGACATTCTAAAGCTGTTTTACGCATAACGTTAAACTGGTCTTTAATAAAAGCGTTTTTGCTTTAAAAGTGTTTCAACCGCAAAATAACGTTTAAACGTTTTTGCCTTAAAATCGACATTCTAAAGCTAATTTAGCAGCATAAACGCTGTTTAAAAGGGTTTCTACCGCAAATGGGCGTTTAAACCTGTTTTTTGTCTTTAAAATCGGACATTCTAAGCTTTTTTACGTAGCATAATCTTCGTTAAAAGCGGTTTAAAGCGTTTTTGCCTTAAAATCGACATTCTAAAGCTGTTTTACGCAGCATAAACGCCGTTTAAAAACGGTCTTCTGCCGCAAAATGGGCGTTTAAACCCGTTTTTTGCCTTAAAATCGACATTCTGAAGCTTTTTTACGTAGCATAATCTTCGTTAAAAGCGGTTTAAAAGCGTTTTTGCCTTAAAATCGACATTTTAAAGCTATTTCACGCAGCATAAACGCCGTTTAAAAACGGTCAAAATGGGCGTTTAAAACCGTTTTTGCCTTAAAATCGACATTCTGAAGCTTTTTTACGTATAATCTCGTTAAAAGTGGTTGTTTAAAAGCGTATTTTGCCTTAAAATCGACATTCTAAAGCTGTTTTAGGCTATCTAAAGCCTCGTTAAAAGTGGTTTAAAAGCGTTTTTTGCCTTAAAATCGAAATTCTGAAGCTTTTTTACGTAGCATAATCGTCGTCAAAAGTTGTTTGAAAAGCATTTTTTGCCTTAAAATCGACATTCTAAAGCCGTTTTACGCAGCATAATCGCCGTTTGAAAGCGTTTTTCTACCGCAAAATAGTCTTTTAAAGCGTTTATTGCCTTAACGTCGGCATTCTAAAGGTGCTTTAGTCTATGAAAAGCCTCGTTAAAATTGGTTTAAAAGAGTTTTTTGTCTTAAAATCGACATTCTAGAAGGCGCCTTTGAAACATATGGGCCTTATAGTGTAATTGCACTATATATATATATATATATATATATATATATATATATATATATATATATATATATATATACCCTAGTATATACCTCATACGTCGTGTATGATTTGCCAGAGTACAATGTAACAATTTAGACGGACCGTTTTAATTAAATTCAATACCGGGGGGGTGAATTAACGAGGGGTGAATTTGTGGGGTGGTGTCTGATTGGGGTTGTTTGTTGAGCCGTGGGGTTGTTCAGCCGACTGAGACAGCCGGCGGCATAACGAACGAACAAACAAACTTTTAATGAAATGCAACTTTGAAGAACGACCGTAACCGTTTTCAGACATAATGGAGTAGCTTTGGGGGGTGGGGGGTGGGGGTGGTGTTGGGGGGTGGTTCGGTTAAGTTGATGGAGAAGGAAACGTAGCCGAGTGTTAGAATTGAACTCGAAGATTTGCATACCCTTCGTCGACTAACGTTGAGCCGTTCCATGAACTCGGCTCACAATATGAATATCTAGCATTTTACTTATTGAATACGGAGCCGTTACAATTCTGTTTGGCTTACAATCCCCCATCATGTCGTTTTTTCAAGATTATATCTCTATTTCCGTACAGACTTTCTGCCATTCGGCGTTGGCCAACAAACGCTATGCCAAAATCGGGCATTGAAAGCGGTCTTCTGCTTCGAAATCGGGGTCAAAAGCGGTTTTTTAACGCAAAATCTGGGTTAAAAGCGGTTTTTTAACGCAAAATGGGGGGTTAAAAGCGGATTCTCAACGCAAATTCGGGCTTAAAAGCGGTTTTTTAACGCAAAATCGGGCTTAAAAGGTTTTTTAACGCAAAATCGGGGTAAAAGCGGTTTTCAGCGCAAAATCGGGTCTAAAAGCGGTTTTCAACGCAAAATCGGCCGAAAAGTGGTTTTAAACGCAAAATCGGGCTTAAAGCGGTTTTAACGCAAATCGGGGTTAAGAGTGGTTTTCGAACGCAAAATCGGGCTTAAAAGCGGTTTTATAACGCAAAATCGTGGTTAAAAGCGGTTTTTTAACGCAAAATCGGGGTTAAAAGCGGTTTTCAACGCAAAATCGGCTTAAAAGCGGTTTTATAACGCAAAATCGTGGTTAAAAGCGGTTCTTTTAACGCAAAATCGGGGTTAAAAGCGGTTTTTTAACGCAAAATCCGGTTTAAAGTGGTTTTTGAACGCAAAATCGGGGTTAAAAGCGGTTTTTCAACGCAAAATCGGGTTTAAAAGCGGTTTTTAACGCAAAATCGGGTTAAAAGCGGTTTTTAACGCAAAATCGCGGTTAAAAGCGGTTTTTAACGCAAAATCGGGTTTCAAAAGCGGTTTTTCAACGCAAAATCGGGGTCAAAAGCGGTTTTTTAACGCAAAATCGGACTTCAAAAGCGGTTTTCTGGCGCTAAATCGGCCTTTAAAAGCCGATTTAATGCCGCAAAATTCGTATTCTAATCTTTTGCATAATTGGCGTTTAAAATAGCCCTTTATTGACTTAACCCCAAATTGACGTAAGCCCTTAATTGAGCGTTTGTATCCGTAAAATCGGAGTTTTGTACTTTAAAATGGGCGTTTAAAAGCGGTTTCATGCCGCGAAATTGGCTGTTTTGTGACCCCAAAGTTCCTTAAAATGAAAATTGATTTCTTGGCCTTCAATCGATTAGTTGAACAGTTTTCTATTTAGTATAATACTTTTTATTACGTCTAAATAAATGGCGAACGAGGTGTACGGAGTAATTTACTGCTGAAACTATCGGCGCGCCCTTAAAAAGGGGGGGGGTGTTAATCGATCGATAATTTAATCGAATCCTGTCGAAGGGAGGACAATGGGAAACGGAGACAGAGGAGGAGAAGGTGGAGAAAGGAACCGGTTATAGAAATGCCAATAAAAGGCGGCATCAAGTTGGCAATTTTGGCTGCGAGTCACGTAAGCACCAGTGGACTTCTCCCCCCCCCTCCCCACCTACACTAAGTCCCTCCCGGTCACTGTCCCAGGGGATGTTTTACAAGGGCCCCACACCCCCACACACATAGCCAGCCTCTCTCTCACCTTTATAGAGGGCAGCAACAAGAAGAACATTCCGCAGTTTAGAAATTTTCTATTCCCGTCCACTCTATCCCGCTTATACCCTATCACTGTATATCAGTTCCCGAGGGGTCGGGGTCAAAAGCGGTTTTTCAACGCAGAATCGGGGTTAAAAGCGGTTTTTCAACGCAAAATCGGGGTTAAAAGCGGTTTTTCAACGCAAAATCGGGTTTAAAAGCGGTTTTCAACGCAAAATCGGGCAAAATCTTAAAAGCGGTTTTTCAACGCAAAATCGGGGTTAAAAGCGGTTTTTAACGCAAAATCGGGGTTAAAAGCGGTTTTTCAACGCAAAATCGGGCTTAAAAGCGGTTTTTTAACGCAAAATCGGGCTTAAAAGCGGTTTTAACGCAAAATCGGGTTAAAAGCGGTTTTTAACGCAAAATCGGGCTTAAAAGCGGTTTTTTTTAACGCAAAATCGGGTTTAAAAGCGGTTTTTCAACGCAAAATCGGGTTAAAAGCGGTTTTTAACGCAAAATCGGGGTTAAAAGCGGTTTTTTTAACGCAAAATCGGGTTAAAAGCGGTTTTTCAACGCAAAATCGGGTTAAAAGCGGTTTTTCAACGCAAAATCGGGTTAAAAGCGGTTTTTAACGCAAAATCGGGGTTAAAAGCGGTTTTTTAACGCAAAATCGGGCTTAAAAGCGGTTTTTAACGCAAAATCGGGGTTAAAAGCGGTTTTTCAACGCAAAATCGGGGTTAAAAGCGGTTTTTCAACGCAAAATCGGGCTTAAAAGCGGTTTTTTAACGCAAAATCGGGTTAAAAGCGGTTTTCAACGCAAAATCGGGCTTAAAAGCGGTTTTTAACGCAAAATCGGGGTTAAAAGCGGTTTTTCAACGCAAAATCGGGTTTAAAAGCGGTTTTTCAACGCAAAATCGGGCTTAAAAGCGGTTTTTCAACGCAAAATCGCATAATCATTAAAAGCGGTTTTTTAACGCAAAATCGGGGTTAAAAGCGGTTTTATTTAACGCAAAATCGGCCTTTAAAAGCCGATTTAATTCCGCAAAATTTGTATTCTCAATTCGCTTATACCTCATCACTGTATAAGGAGTTCCGAGGGTCAATTTCTGGACACTGTTCACGATTCCGATGAAGATTCGTCTTGATGAGCACGTGACGTGCCACTTGATAAGAATAATATATTCCGGATTTCAAAATAGAACAGGATTTTGTAGATTTTTCTCTCGCCGGTTTCTCTCCGGCCGCTCGCCATCTTCAGTAGCGCTGATATATATATATATATATATATATATATATATATATATATATATATATATATATATATATATATACAGTTATATCCGGCGGGTGAAAGAGGGTTGATGATAGTGAAATTGGCTCTCTTAAAAGGGGTGGATTTTCATTGAGGGGAGGGGGCGCACAGAGTAAAGTTAAAGAGTGTAAAGAGCGGGGGCGGGGGGGCGGTTTCTAAATCTAATTTGTGGAGGGGGGAAATCTCGCCCAAAGTCTGTATATGGAAATGGGCGGCAGAGAAAGGGGAAATTTACAATTCGGAAAAGCGTTATCACTGCTCACATCATAGCCTTTGATGTTCCCCACCGTCCGGATATATATATATATATATATATATATATATATCACCGATATTATCGAGGACAACTCCGCCGCCACTTTTCTGGCAGATTTTCGCGATTCCCCACCCCCTACCAAAATCACTGTTGAGGAACTCCTCAAGACCGAAATACCATCTTATTAAAATTGTCTATTACCTCACAGGGTACACCTAATATTATTATGCGACACCCCCAAAAAAACACAGCGCTACTGAAGACGGTCGAAAACCGGGGTGGGGTCAAGCGAAAGACCAAACCGGTCTTACCCTATAAAACTGGTGGCCCAACAGGTTTCCGTTAAAAAAATATAAAAACGAAAATACGGATTGAACGGTCCCGTCCAATACCGTAAATATCCTGAACTGAAATTTCACCCCCAACCCCACCACCGCCTCTCCGCATACATTAATTTATTCCGTCCCCGGTCCGCCTCCCACAAGCCGACATAAATTCGTTCCCCGTCACCCACCCACCCCCCACCCCACCCCGTGGCAATGAACATTGAGTCGCGGTACATTGAGTCGTTGATAGGGCGCGGCGAAATTGACATTTGTCAATTGGGAATTTGCGATTTCCGAACCGGTGATCGACAGGACGGGCCTGTACTGGGGCGGGGGCGCCGCGGACGAATGCAAATTCCGCCAAAACCACCCCTGAACACCCCAAATAATCGGTCCATGGTTAACGAGGATATATATATATATATATATATATATATATATATATATATATATAGGGACAGGAGATATTGGAGTAGACAGGGACAGGAGATATTGGAGTAGACAGGGACAGGAGATATTGGAGTAGACCAGGAGATAAAAGGTGTATAACAGGTAGACCGACACCTGGTATATATATATATATATATATATATATATATATATATGTGTGTAAAGTGCAGTATTGAAAATTCGTGCACTCGCACTCAGTGGATTCGGCGGGCCACTGGAATATCAGTGCGCCTAATCAAGGCACGTAGGCAGGGAGGAGCTCGTGGCAAGGGACAAATGATAGTGGGGGGGGGGTGGCGGGGTGGAGGCTCCACAACCCCGTCCCTCTCACCCCCCTCCCCGGGAGGCGGCACTGAAAATTTAAGTGCCCACTTAAAGCGGGGAGTATGCATGGAATCCTATATCAGGCGGGGGTGGGGGGTGGGGCAGCCCCCCTCCCACCACCCCTCAGGACTTGAATGTTTAAAGTCGGCCTCCATAAAGAGGGCCCCCCCCAACCCTGTACCCACGGCCCCTGATTCAATCTCTTTGTCGACGGGCCCCCGCCCCCACCACCCCACAACAGTCTGACTTTTTTCTTTCTTTCCCCAACAGAGTAGGGGATTTTCTTTCTTTCTACATCTCTCCGGACTTACTTTACGACCAGTTTTAAATAATGTAGGCCATCCGGAAGGAGGAGCGCCCACTCCCCCCACCCCGGCGTAGAGAACTACAATTTTTTCCGGATACTACAAAGGACCTATCCTTTGTAGGCGTAAATGAATATGGCGTAAAGGAATAGGAAAAATACGGACTGTACACCTGCCGCGTACCTCCAGTTACCGGTACAATATTGAAGAGTAAGTTGGTACCCGATAGAAGAGACAAGTAGTGTGGTACATGGTGGGGTTGGGGTCTGATTTAAGGGCATTATGTCGGCCCTTTTCGTCGATGGGTGGTGGTGGGGGTGGCCGCTAACATATTTCACGAAGAGGGATGAAGGGGATGAAGGGAGGGGATGAAGGGGGTCGGCCCCATTCTAACGGGAAAGCATCAATCGCGTCCTCTGGTTTCCTCCTTCACCGGCCCATCCATTACAACCCCCACCCTCTACCCCCAAGTGTAGACCCCGAGTGGGTGGGGGTACAAATGGTCCTAATTTGTTAGGCCTTGTCCGTGGGCTGGGGGTGGGCCCTCGTCTACATTAACTGACCGTTAAACCGAAACCTATCCCCATCCCCATCCCAACCCTCACACAATGCATTGAGATGTCACCCTCTGCTATTGTTGCCCAAAGGGCAATAGGACCACAACACCCATCCGCCAACCCCCCCAACCACTCAACATTACCCTAATTTCTGTCTACACACGAAATCTACGCTGTATTCCAACCCCTAGGAGACCAGAGAACAAGGTACGGTTAAACTGTAAAATATTTACTGTCCAACGCCAGTTAAGGGGTGATGCCCCCTCCCAACCCTCTTTTGTACGCACTTTTCTTCCGTTGCGCGTTTTCACCCCCGCAATTTACGATATCGTCCCACGGCCATCTACCCCTAATCCACACTTTCATTCCCCCGCGTTACGTGAGTTTTTTTTTTCCACTTTTAATACCACAACCCCCTCTGCAACGTAACCGATTTAAATGCTGTTCAAAGGGCACGGCTCAGATTTACGACCCCGCCAGCTCGGATAGAGGCGAAAAAAACCGTCTGTAAAAAAGGAAAAAAAAATATATATAAAGCGGAAAAACAAACTGCCCCCGCGATACGGATTGGGTAGAGCCGTCGCCGCCCCCAAAACCAACTACTGACCAGAAATATGACGCAGGGTTGAAATTCGAGTGTTGCAAGGAGGGTAGTTCGGTATTCGAGATATTGGAGTAGACAGGGACAGGAGATATTGGAGTAGACAGGGACAGGAGATATTGGAGTAGACAGGGACAGGGGAGATATTGGAGTAGACAGGGACAGGAGATATTGGAGTAGACAGGGACAGGAGATATTGGAGTAGACAGGGACAGGAGATATTGGAGTAGACAGGGACAGGAGATATTGGAGTAGACAGGGACAGGAGATATTGGAGTAGACAGGGACAGGAGATATTGGAGTAGACAGGGACAGGAGATATTGGAGTAGACAGGACAGGAGATATTGGAGTAGACAGGACAGGAGATATTGGAGTAGGGACAGGAGATATTGGAGTAGACAGGGACAGGAGATATTGGAGTAGACAGGGACAGGAGATATTGGAGTAGACAGGGACAGGAGATATTGGAGTAGACAGGGACAGGAGATATTGGAGTAGACAGGGACAGGAGATATTGGAGTAGACAGGGACAGGAGATATTGGAGTAGACAGGGACAGGAGATATTGGAGTAGACAGGGATATTACAAACAGAATTGAAGTAGACAGGGAAATACAATTTTTGGAATGAATTCCTGAGTTTCCCCAACAGGGTTTTTTCTCCCCAATATCCTACCTTTTTGCGCCCAAATTCCGCATGCGTTTTCGATCCGTTTTTCCTGCGATTGTTGTTAAGCTCCGGTAAGGTCCTTTTCTTCAGCTTGCCGGAGGCCGGGCTTCATGTCTGTCTCCATCATCGTCGTCCTACGACCGGGATAGAAAAAGGTATATAAGACATATTGCTAGTTGGGGGTGGGGGTTGGACGGTCTGGGAGTTGACAGGGATATGGGGAGGAATGTCATCCCTTATATTTTACACTTGTACGTCCGATCGCGTTCACTTCCGGCCCCTTTTATTCATCCAATATTCGGAGTTGTTACCGGTTTCAATCGGGCGACACGTGTCACCACGTGTCGCCACGTGGAATCTAACGTCCGAGAATATATCGGAACCCGTCTCTTCCGTACGAAATACATATCCCGTCTACAACGGGCCCATCGCCAAGAGGGCTGTTTCACGTCGGAAAAGCGTTATTTTCGCTGGACGCGAAATTTTCTGTTTTTACGGCTAATTTATACGAGGAGAAAAATACAAATCAGATATTATCTCCCCACCCCCCCCACCCCCCGAATAGCAGAAGCGGGTACGTCACTGTTTAAAATACAATGCGGGGGTGGGTGGGGACTAAGTAAAGGGCGGAAAAGGGAGACAGAGGGCCGTCTACCAAAGGGCCTCTCTGTGTTTAATGAAGGCGCGTCTGGGGTTGAACTGGCTTCACTGGTGGATGGGGGAGGGGTGGGGGGTTAGTTCAATCGCGGGGAGGATGATGATGATGATGATGATGATGATGATGATGAAGGGCCGAGAGAAGCACAAAGGTGGACCTTTAAGCGGGCCACAGAACAGAGTCTGATTATTACAGAGGGAGTGAGAGGGTGAGAGAGGGGGTGAGAGAGGGAGGGATGGTAGGAGCCTCCCTTATCTGTAATCGATATCACCGTGTGTGTGATTCAAGACACGCCCCCGGAGATGAAAGGGACGCAACCCCGTTGAATAAGATCAAGAAGGGTCTTTCTTCCGCCAGACAGTTTTTCGGCCGTTCGCCGTCTTCAGTAGCGCCGTGGGGCAGTCACTTTTGGCCGTTTTTCGTGGGGTGGGGGTGGGGGGCACATCCTCACTGCACCGCCTCTCACCTGTACTGCGCCGGTTGTCGTCTTCATGCGCTACTGAAGACGGCGAACGGCCGAAAAACTGTCTGGCGAACCGTTTGATTTGATTGACAGGACTTACCGCGGCCGACAAATTGACAATATACAGTGGGCTATATTGATGGGGACGTCCTCAATTATCTCCCCTCAATCGCACTGTTCCAAACCAAGACCTGCCCTAAAAGTCCTGAAATCTTGAATTTCATTCCCCCAGTCTCCATCCCCTTTTCCCGCCGTCCGCTATTTTTCCTAAAAAAAAACTAAATTCCTAAATACTCGAGGATTTTCACTCGCGTGTCGCTTTCGACGCGGCCGTTTTCCTTTTATTTCCCGGCGAAACGTCGAATTTTCCACCCCCGGGCCGAGGGTGGCCAATAAAAGTTTGAGACGGGCCCGAGTTTTTTCCCCCTTTTTTTTTCCCCACAGTAACTGTCGGCGAAGTGACTTTTTAAGGGCGAGAAATTCGCCCTTCGCGGTCGTCTGAGAGTTAGGGCTGGGGAAAAAAAAGGGCCGTATCGGTAGACGACGTGTATCGCTTTTCGCCCCCGTGTCTACATTATCATCAACCCTGCGAAACTACTACTTGGGGTTTTTTTTTATTTTCCCTAAGAGAATACAGAATTTTTTACCCCCAGGCCTCCACGTTTTAGTTTTACGCCTGAAACTTACGTTACGAGCGTAAAGTTTCTTTCTTACACCTGAGGCCGACAGCTAGTTCGTTTACAGCTATATATATATATATATATATATATATATATATATATATATATATATATATATATATATATGAAGGTGGATAGAGTGACACAGTGATATTGATATGAAGGGCCGTCCGCCCTTATGTTGCCCGCAGGCCACAGCTCATTAGGGCGTTCCAATTTCGCTACGAAGGGAAAAACTAGAACACACACACACACAGACACACACATATCCCTTAAACTCTGGCAAAAGCCCATAGCCGCCCCCACCTCCCCCTCGAGCCCTAATCAAGGACGGCCCTTCCTACTTCTTATATTCCCTATCCCTATCCCTCTCCCTATCCCTCTCCCTATCCCTCTCCCTATCCCTCTCCCTATCCCTCTCCCTATCCCTCTCCCTATCCCTCTCCCGATCCTATCCTCTGTTCACGAATTTAAAAGCGTGGAGGGTCGTCAGGGGAGAATAACAGAATAATAATGGTTGGGTGGTGGTAATTGGGCAGTTGGTAAGAAGGGGTTGGTCTTCGGCGAAGGGTTGTAGTGGGGGGGGGGTGGTAAATTCCATCATCAAAGACTGTTGTTTGCCCCCGTTTCCAAACCAGAACTTTCCACCCCTACACCAAATTTCCATCTCATCTCATCTCATCTTATTCCTCAAGTTGAACATTTCCCCCCACCCCACCCTCGGAATATTTCCGTTCCGACTCCCACCCCCACCCCCACCCCCAAAACAGTACAATTTCCAGTCTACAAGTCGTTTCAAGCCGCCCTTTCCATTTCAACACTATATTTTCCCTTAGATGCGCTCGCTTATTGAGACAAAAAAAAAAGAAAGGGATGAAAAACTCGACTGACGAGCCACAAAAAAAAAATCTTATCTCGAGAAATAAAACCGAATATTAATCGTTCTATTTTTAAAAAAATTACGAATTTTCCCACAATCGAACGCATTACGGCAATTTTCAATCACCTTGATCGCTGGTAAATTGAAATGAATATAATGAAACCGATAAAAATGAAATGAATAACACTGTATTTACAATATGAAAAGGATCACGTGAAATGATAAAAATGGAATTATTTCTCATTATTCCCCGTTGTCTCTCGTTGTCTCTCGTTGTCTCTCGTTGTCTCTCGTTGTCTCTCGTTGTCTCTCGTTGTCTCTCGTTGTCTCTCGTTGTCTCTCGTTGTCTCTCGTTGTCTCTCGTTGTCTCTCGTTGTCTCTCGTTGTCTCTTGTCTCTCGTCTCTCTGTCTCTCTGTCTCTCGCTGTCTCTCTCTGTCTCTCGTTGTCTCTTTGTCTTTGTCTCTTTTGTCTCTTTGTCTGTCTCGTTGTCTCTCTCTCTCACTGTCTCTCTTGTCTCTTGTCTCTCGTTGTCTCTTTGTCTCTCTCTCACTGTCTCTCGTTGTCTCTTTTGTCTCTTTGTCTCTCTTTGTCTCTCTTTGTCTCTCTTTGTCTCTCGTTGCTGTCTCTCTTTGTCTCTCTTTGTCTTTTTGTCTCTTTTGTCTCTCTTTGTCTCTCTCTTGTCTCTTTGTCTCTGTCTCTCTCTTTGTCTCTCTTGTCTCTGTCTCTCTTTGTCTCTCTGTCTCTCTTTGTCTCTTTGTCTCTTGTCTCTTTTGTCTCTTTGTCTCTCTTTGTCTCTCTTTGTCTCTCTTTGTCTCTTTGTCTCTCGTTGTCTCTCGTTGTCTCTCGTTGTCTCTCTTTGTCTCTTTGTCTCTTTTGTCTCTCTCTGTCTCTCTTTGTCTCTCTTTGTCTCTCTTTGCTGTCTCTCACTGTCTCTCTTTGTCTCTCTTTGTCTCTCGCTGTCTCTTTGTCTCTCTTTGTCTCTCTTTGTCTCTCTCTCTTTGTCTCTCTTTGTCTTTTTTTGTCTCTCTTTGTCTTCTCTTTGTCTCTCTTTGTCTCTCTTTGTCTCTCTGTCTCTCGCTGTCTCTTTTGTTTTGTCTCTCTTTGTCTCTCTTTGTCTCTCTTTGTCTCTCTGTCTCTCTTTGTCTCTTTGTCTCTCTTTGTCTCTCTTGTCTCTCTTTGTCTCTCTTTGTCTCTTTGCTCTCTTTGTCTCTCTGTCTCTCTGTCTCTTTGTCTCTTTGTCTCTCTTTGTCTCTTTGTCTCTCTTTGTCTCTCGTTGTCTCTCTTTGTCTCTCTCTGTCTCTCTTTGTCTCTCGTTGTCTCTCTTTGTCTCTCTTTGTCTCTCGTTGTCTCTCTTTGTCTCTCTCTGTCTCTCTCTGTCTCTCTTTGTCTCTTTGTCTCTCTTTGTCTCTCTTGTCTCTTTGTCTCTCTTTGTCTCTCTTTGTCTCTTTGTCTCTTCTTTGTCTCTCTTTGTCTCTCTTTGTCTCTCTTTGTCTCTCTTTGTCTCTCTTTGTCTCTCTTTGTCTCTCTTTGTCTCTTTGTCTCTCTTTGTCTTTTTTTGTCTCTCTTTGTCTCTCTTTGTCTCTCTTTGTCTCTCTTTGTCTCTCTTTGTCTCTTGTCTTCTTTGTCTCTTTGTCTCTCTTTGTCTCTCGTTGTCTCTCGTTATTCTCTGGGCTGTTAGGCCGTGCGGTGTAACTTACACATTTATCGTCAAATATATTGTATATCTGAGATGTCTTAGTGGTAACGTCGCCGGGGGTGCACACCCCTCTATAGCAGGTACGCGATTGTCACGTGTGTGCCTCCCTCTGTGTGTGTGTGTGTGTGTGTGTGTGACACGTGACTAGGTCCCTACCTCCATCCCTCCCTCTCTCTCTCTCTCTCTCACCCTCCCTCTGTCGGAAACAAAGTTTCTGTTTTTGTTGGACCCGTGGATACACTACCCCTGTAGAACAATGTTCCGACCGCCCCCGTCCCCTGTCCACCGGACACGACGACGGTAGAAACCTTTAATTTCCTCCCACGCCATTCTATTTCAAACCAATTACAACTTCTGTTGTCAGTCCTCTCAGTCGACTGATTTAGAGGGTGCGGTAAACCAAAAATCTATCTCAGTTCCGAACGATTTCGATTCGAAGTTTTGTAGAATATTTGTGCAGCGACAAGCAAATAGAATTTAAATCTGTTGTCGACAATTTAGTGCATCGTCTCACTGGGGTCGCGGTGAAGAAAACAGGTTTTTCATTCACCCCAATATCAATTTCACGGCGGTTAGAAACCGAGAGTGAAAAGCGCCGGGGGTGGGGAATTTTCGTGGAAAATATTTGAGAGGGGTAAAATAAAAATATAAATCGACTAGAAGGGATGGGGGTAATAGGCCGTTTTCTTGACTCCTCGCCCTTCATCAACCCCCTTTCAACACACCCCCCCCCTCCACCGTAATTTCCTTCCTACCCCTACAGAACGAGACGGGGGACCTCTTTTACCTGGGAATCTAATTAGGGATTTTTGTTTTCCGCGCCCCACCCCCTCCCACCCTCTTCAGCTTCCCGTCCTAGCGTTTTTAATTTTCAATTAACCCGGACGGCGGTGGTGGGGGGGTGGAAATAAAATCGGAGAGTGTTTAAATAAAAGAGAAGTGAGAAAGAAAATTCGAAGGAAAATCTAATATAGGGGGGCCCGGGACGGGGAAAAGATGGGGGGCGCGCGCGCGCCCCCCCCTTCTTTTTTTCCCAAGGGACTCTGAGCTACTTAACAGATTGACCTTTACACTTAATAGTACTATTTTCAGAACTGAACTTATTATCGGGAAAAGGGGGAAAAGCGAGGCTGGATTAATATCACAGAAACGCATTATTGGGGGGTTGAACTTTGTCACGATACGTTGTATACGGTCGGGGATGAATTTACATTATCCCTTTTTGCTCCTCCGGGATCCACCCCACCCCAAACACAACCCTCAACAGATTTGTTAACACTAATTATAATTAATGGGACGCCCACGCGTCCCGGGCTGAAGGGGGTTGTTTTTTGTCGTGGGGTGAATTGCCCGTACAGGATTCTGTGAGGAGGGGCAAGAAACCTCCCTCCACCGTCAGGGTTGAAGGTTGAACCAACCGGCAATACATAAATCCCGAATTTTTGCCCACAAACTACCCGGGAAAGAAACCCACCCCGGCCGGTACCAAAAACTCCAAATAATCACAGACAAACCCCCGATGCCGCGTGAAAGGGGAGGTTTATTTTCATTCGTTTATACGAGGAAATATTTTTTGCGTCGATCCTCCTTGTTTCATCGACGTTTCGTTACGGACCGTCACCCGGGGCCGGGACAGCCGGGAATAAATCCTCCCTTCCCGAGCGTCCCGCCGCTTCCCCAACAACGTCCGGGAACTCGAACAGGGTCGATAACACCTATCGCGTTATCATCTCCAGGACCGAATATCTTCCAGTCTCTTCGGGATGTCTTCATCATCGATCCTTTTATAGGCTTCCCTCCCCACCCCCAATCGGGACACCCCACCCCACCTGGGGTTCGTTATCTTCAGTGTCATCGGACCCGTTCTTGAACCCGATTCAGATCAACCCCGTTCCCCAGACACAGTTGATTTCCTGCAAACTATTCGGTTGCCAACTACGGTGCGCACCCTTAACTTATTTTCGATACGAATGTAATAAATGTATTTCAGAATAGTCCACAGAACGGACTAAGCCGCAACGACTTAGTTGCCGAATCGGGAAATAGGCGCGTCCGTTCCCTTTTCGACGGCTTACCGTCACTGTTGCGGCGGTCCATAAATTACCGACGGAAGGGTTGTCGGCGGGGGTGGGGAGAGGAGGTTTAAAAATCGCCCCCCTAACCGCCACCGAAACGACAATGCTTCGATTCGCTGTGTTAGGGTGGGTTTGTGCCGCGACGAAATTCCGTTAAAACGCGTTAATCGTGATACAACTGCGAGTGCGCCCCCCCCACCCCCCCCCACCCCAGAAACTGAATTGATTGCAGCCGCAATTGTGTCGGCCCCGCTTATTGTTGTCGTGTCCGCCCCGCCCCGCCCCCCCCGAGAAGCTTCCGATTGTCGGAGATCGTGACAATGCCGCCCCGCGACCCGTCATACCGCAAAGGTAGTTAGTGGCCGTGTCCGTTGTCGGGAAACCAATGGGAAAAAGCCGCCCCTCCCCTCCCCTCCCCGATACCAGCTTTCCTTATCGTTGAAAGAGGCGAAATAAATTTTCCCCGTGACGTCATAACGCCAGCGGGCGACGTACGTCAAGAGGGAGGGTGTGTATATCGTTAAATCCCCTCGGATGAGGCCGCGATACGCGTATCGACGTATCGAATTTTTGCGATGCCGCCCCTATCTGATTAAATAATTTCTGGAATTTCACACCCACCCCCCAAACTCCTCCGGCGTTGAACTGGAATTCCCGGGGAGGAAGGAAGGAAGGAAGGAAGGAAGGGAGGAATCCAATATCGGAAGGATCCTCCTCACCGCCGGATAGCGATCTCCTCCGTTTTTCTCCCGTTAAAAGGGTACGGCCCTGCGGCCCTAAGGGCCGACCCTCGTCCTTCGCGGCGCCGAGAGCTCGCGTTACAAGCAATAAGTGGGGGAAAATCGGACGAAAATCTGGCGAAAGATTCCGCCCCATACGCCTAGAAACTGCCCCGTAATAAGTGAAGAACTTTCGCGCCCTTTCGAATAATCCCTTCGCGCCCTGGACGCCCGACCGGATACTCCAGTTATTATATACAAATCAGAATTCAGATACTTTTTTACGGTTGGCCCCAAGCGCAAGAGAAAAATCGCCAAATAATGCGGAAAATTCAGCCAAATTTCTTACAATCTTAAAGAGCGGGGGGGCAAAAGCATTCTTTTGGGGAAAACCGTTATATTAAAGTACCCGAATTAATTATGTAGAATCCTGAAAAAATTGTTATATACAATGCGATCGTTCTCGTCACGATTAACGGATACGGGTATTAAAAAAAAATTTTCGGTTAGGAAATTTTATATATATATATATATATATATATATATATATATATATATATATATATATATTGAGGACTATATTATTATTTAAATAAATGAAAACCGGTTTACCGGAAAACTGTACGGAGTGAAAAGCGTCCACACAACCCTCGAGTGGATGAGAAGAAGCGCACTCGAAAAATCCTGAGGGTCGGGGAAATTTGAATAATTCGCCAACCCACTCCCAGCCCACCACCCACCCCCAACATCCAACCAACCCCTCCCTGCTGCCGCAACTATTTGTGGCAGGACCAACCCCCCCCCAACAATGCAAATTAGGCCCCCCAACCAACCCCCACTTAGCCCCGCATATATATCTACATATCTCCTATATATACATACATATATATATATATATATATATATATATATATATATATATATATATATATATATACTTTAAATCGGGTATAACTCGGTCGGGGAAAATCAAATCGGGGGGGGCCCTTAGGGTAATTTTTAATCTCCTAATGTTATAACTTGGGTTCGTAACGTATTTATCATAATTATTCAAAACGCGGTGATTATTCTAGACTTAGATCGATCTTCCTTACTTAGTTATATACACGTATGTATATATATATATATATATATATATATATATATATATATATATATATATATATATTCATTTTTCAACATTTAGGAATACCGACTTGTTCAGGCGAGTTTTAATTCTCCTTATGGCGTTATATACTTAAATAAAAAGTATATGACCCACAAGTACTAAAGATGGTATTTTGGTCTTGAGGAGTTCCTCAAGAGGGGAAGGGGGGCAATCGAAAATTTGCCGCAAAAGTGGCGGCGGAGAGTTGTCGTCGATAATATCGGCCGCACGCCATCTTCAGTAGCGCTGCGTTGTTAGTCACTTTGCACTGTGTCACTCTGTCGTGTCTGTATATATATATATATATATATATATATATATATATATATATATATATATATATATAGGGTGTGGGGGGGATTCTTTGATTGTTTTTGGGGGGTGGTGGTGGGGGGTTGGAATTTTGTATTTTTGTAACCGTCAACCTTCCCCCCACCCCCGGTTTTTGACCGACAACCCGACAGAATACGAGTGGCGAAAGTGACTACTGAAGATGGCGAGCGGCCGAACAGACCACAATCTACGTTTATACTGTCGGAGAGGAAACTTCGGTAGGGGTGGTGGTGGTTGGGGTGGGGGTGGGGTTGGTTATATCGGCCAGTGACTATCAATTTCCGTTCTACACGTGAATTATTGAAGAACAGAATTGAGGGGGGTTGGGGGCCCATACACTGTATGTTCCGACTGTGTTCCAGAGGACACATTTCGGCTGAGGGCCGAACGCAATATCCTACACATTACCCTTAAGGGCTATCAAATTGTTGGTCCACCCCGGGGTGGTGGGGGACGGCAGTATTGCCGTTTGATTTATATTTAATACCTTTAAGGGAGCTTTAAGGGCTTTACCGGTGGAGGAGGGGGGGAGGCGCCCTCAGAGATACCCCATTTATGGCTAGACCCGTATTACGCTCCCTAGTGTAGAATTTATCCGACTCGAAAATTAACATATCTGGCCACTATTACTATAAATATTAAGGGGGGGGGGAGGGGGTACCCAAAAGTAATCTCGACATTCTGACTTTGGAATTAATTTTATTTTGCCAAGAAAAGAAACTTTAATTATCAATCTACTATATATATATATATATATATATATATATATATATATATATATATATCTTCAGCGCTACTGAAGATGGCGAACGGCCGAAACGCCGGCCTCTCTGGCGAAGGACCCGAAAAAACGGCGAGAAGAGGAGACAGAAACACATGGCGAAATCTACGCAATAAAAAGTCCGGTTTATTAAGTTTATTTATCCCATTTCACGGACATTTCAGGTATATATATATATATATATATATATATATATATATATATATATATATATATAGGCGATATTTTTTGTAACAGTTGGAAAATTTATCTTTTTCTTTTGTAAGCCCCAAACGCGGTATATCATCAATTTCGTCCGGGAAATTGAGTAACGCCGTTAAGGGTTAACACAACGAAATATGAGGTGATTTCGACTGGGGGTAGAAAAAAAAATCACTCTTTCGGCGGTTGAAAAAATTATCGGAAAATTTACGTCGGTGATTTTCTCGACGTTAAAAAGGGGGTTGTTGGAAGAGGCCGGTAACAACCGGCCGTTCGCCGTCTTCAGTAGCGCTGTCCGTCAGCCACTTCTGACAATTGTATGTAATTGGGGTGGGATTTTGTTAATCGTCGAATTGTTAATGCTGTTGACAATTTAATTACCGGAACAACAGGGTTTTTTTTCAAAACGTGAATGAAAACTGCGATTAAAAACGGTATAGGGGTTGAATTCGAATAGAAAAAAAATTGATAATATATCTCAGTTTTGGCCGGACAAAATGACAAAATGAAAGGGAAACGACGTTACAGATTGTCACGTAGGACTTGAGGACGCACGAAAAAGCGCCAAAAGTGACTAAAAGGGCGCTACTGAAGATGGCGAGCGGCCGAAAAACCGGCGGGACAGGAGATAGAAATACGCGAAATCTACCCCCTAGTGTTGAATTACCGTTTTATTTAATATTCGAGCTTACTTATTCGAGCCCCGAGATCGATACCTGCTCCCTTGGCGGGGTGGGCCCAAACAACCCTTTAATCGGTTTAGGCTGTCTCTTCGCCTCCTGAAACATTTACAGCCCTTCCAAACCCTCCCCTTGGGGCAATCTGTTAATGTAATCCGGGCCAACACTACCCCCCACTTACTGGTGAGAGAGGGTTGTATGCAGGGGTTAATCCGCGCCCCGGTCTAATTGGTTTGCCTTGTAGAAAGTCAACCCCCTTCCCCCCCCCCCGCCCCCGTAATGCACCCACCCCCTAGACTCCTACCTGTCTAGCCCGTTAGCCTGACAAACTCGTTTATAGGCGGTTCTTCGCGTTGCGCCCTTAACTGAAAATAAGCCGGTGAAATGCGCCAAATTATACTCGAGTTGAATAATAGAGAACCTTCTGTGGAGGATATTTTCCGGCGGGGCGGGGGTGGTGGGGGTGGGGAGAAAAGTCCGAATCGTTAGTGGGGTGGGGGGCGTCCAGAAATAGTAGAAGGGCTTGAGGGATGAAGGGACTTGTGGGGTGGTGGTCCCTAGTGGAGACCACTTAAGCTTTTCCGCTGAGATCAGCCCCACCCCTCACAAGGGGTGAGGACCAGGGGGGGGTTGGTCTCTCACACACAGCCCTATGATTGATGATTACACACACACACACACACCGGATATAGGGTGGGAGAGGGCCAGGGGGCGGGAAAAAAGGTCGGCACTTTCCAAGTGGTAGTAGATCCCAACCCCTAAGTGCGGCCACACCATTTTTAGATTTCAAGGGGCCGTGAGGGAGGGGGGGGGAGGGCGGCTACGCACCCTTTTGGACCGATATTAGGCCTGAAATAATATTACACCGGAAGCGTTCAATACAAATCGAGACGTACCTGAGTATCCAAAAAAACTGGGGTAGAAGAATTAGGTCCGTTCAAAAAGTATGGCACATTTCTTTCCGGTTCGTCTCCGATTTTTAAATTTTACGCCTAAAAATTGCAATTTTGGGCATAAACGACGAACTTTTGGGCCGATTTCACGCCTATAGATTTGCGCCAAAAACGCATTTTGGGCCAATTTTACACCTAAAACCGCATTTTGGGCATTAAACACGAATTTTTGGCCGATTTTGCGCCTAAAAACCGCATTTTGGCCAATTTTGCGCCTATAAACCGCATTTTGGGTCCATTTTGCGCCAAAACCGCATTTTTGCCAATTTGCGCCAAACCGCATTTTGCGCCTAAAACCGCATTTTTCCAATTTTGCGCCTAAAACGCATTTTGGCAATTTTGCGCCTAAAAACCGCATTTTGGCCGAATTTTGCGCCTAAAACGCATTTTGGGCATTAAAAACGCATTTTGGGTCCATTTTGCGCCTAAAAACGCCATTCATTTTGGCATTAAAAACGCATTTTGGGTCCATTTTGCGCCTAAAAACGCCATTCATTTTGGCATTAAAAACGAATTTTTGGGTGATTTTGCGCCTAAAAACGCCATTTTGGGCATTAAAACCGAATTTTAGGATTTTGCCTAAAAACGCATTTTGGGCAATTTTGGGCCCTAAAAATTTTGGCTGATTTTGCGCCTAAAAACGTCATTTTGGGCATTAAAACGTTTTTGGGCATTTTGTTTGTAAAACGTATTTTGGGCATTAAAAACGTTTTGGGCAAAAACGCATTTTTGGGAATTTGGGCCTAAAACCGCATTTTTCAGGGCCAATTTTCCTAAAAACGTCATTTTGGGCATTAAAACGTATTTTTGGGCATTAAAACGTATTTTGGGCCGATTTTACGCCTGAAAACCGCATTTCGGGCCAATTTTGCCCCAAAACGTCATTTATACACGCACAACGCGTAAAATATCTTCGGAGGGACAAATAGATATTCGTAGGTGAATAAATAATATTTGTAGAAACCCAAAATTCGCCATACCTTTTCAACAGAGCTCATATATACCGTGTGGTTTGGCGAAATGAAAGTTTCGCCAAGGCGGGCGAAAGTTCGACTCTACCTTAAATAAAACAGAAAGTTGCCCTCTTCCAAAAACTTTAATAACTTTGAATTGTTCCCCTCCCCCCCCCCAAAGTTGGCTTTGATAATATCCGGCTTTGAAAGTTGGGTTTAATGTGACATTTCGACTACTCAGCGGCCGGGGGGGCTAAGTGTAGAAAGTCGGCCTCAACCCTTACGACGGCCCATTAATATTTACCCCCGCGTTAGAATTTCAAATTTTTACGGCGTAAATTACACCGATACGGCTTTCCCCGTCTGTCATTTTCCCAGTTTCTTTTTTTCACCGCTGAGCCGTCTAAAAATTCAAAGGCGTCCAAGGTGAACATATTTTGTGAGAAATTTTCGATTTTTTCCAAAAAACGGCCAATTTTTGGGCCAATTTTACACCTAAAAACAGCATTTTCGGGCATTAAACACGAATTTTTGGGGCCGATTTTACGCCTGAAAACCGCATTTCGAGGCCAATTTTGCGCCTATAAACCGCATTTGCGCCGAAACGGCATTTGGACGAATTTACACTCCATTTTGCGCCAAAACCGCATTTTCATTTTGGGCATTCACGATTTTGGCCGATTTACGCCTAAAACCGCATTTCAGGGGCCAATTTGCGCCTATAAACCGCATTTTTGGCCAGGTCCGTTTGCGCCAAAAAAAGCCATTTTTGCATTTTAAAAAACCACATTTTGGCCAATTTACACCTAAAACGACATTTTGGGCGAATTTTACACCTAAAAACCAGAATTTTTTTTTTTTTTTTTGAGGGTTGCCGGCAACTTTATTGCGAGAATTTTGGCAAAATTCAAATAATTTTGTGACACCCCCAAATACATAGAGCTTTTCCGTCGTTATCCTGGAGTCCCGCTGCAGGTAAAACGGTATTAATAGGGTAGGTTCTGTTTTCTGCCTTCGGGGTAATAAGTGAAGGGAAGACGGGCCTAGGGGTGGGCGGGGTTAGATAAGTGTGGCCCTTAGCTTGTTCCCGGCTAAGCCCTAGCCCTTAGCGCCCTACTACACCCTCCTACCCCCGCCCCCCCCCCCCCCCCACCACCTACCCCTCGCTCACGCACATCCCCTTCAGTGCCTGGATTAAGTTGATCCGATTAGGAGGGTCGCTGGAGCTGGAGCCGGAGCTGGAGACCAACCCCACCCACCCCCAGCTGCCTCAGTAATCGATTAACCCCCCAGAGGAAATAATCTTTACTGAGAATTTCAATATTTTCGACCTTAAACCTCTTACCGGGGACATTCCGGGGGGGGGGGCCTCCAGCGAGGAGCCAACGACCTTCAAGTCGGTTATAATTTCCTCTACCTGTATTATTGGTCACTGGAAGAACAATTTTTCCTCCTCGAAGCGCCCCCGTCATTTTATTTTCAAGCGAAAGTCGCTCGCGTACAAAACGCCCCCACCCTTACTGGCGTTTTCCCAATTTCGAAACATTCGTCCCCCTTTCAAAGAAACCTTTTGAATAATTCCCGAAAGTTTCGAAATCGTTTTGAACAAAGCCCCCCCTCCTCTTCATCCCCCCACCGTTGAATCGAGGGGTTCCCCAACCCCTCCTTGAAGAAACTTCTGCCGGGAAGGACAAAGAAATTGGTGAAGTTTTGTTAAAAGCCGGTGACCTAAACCCCCCACCAACCCCCACACAAACTCACTCGTAAATTGCTAATAAATAAAACCACCCCACAACGTTATAACCGAGGCACAAGAGGACCACTTCAAAAGCTACCCCTACCCCCACGGGCATAAGTTTGAAACTCACTTTCTTTATTTCTCTCCCCCCCCCAAAAGGACGCAAACCGGTCTATAACTAGACCGGTACATTTGCATAATTGCTGTGCTAAGGGCGGCCCCGGAGGAGGGGGCCCTTATAGTTATAGTGAATATTTTATATACAATTAGCATATTTTGTAATAAAAAAAAAAAAAAATTACCGTATCGATGCGACAACTTCGTTCGAATGATCGATAATCGGGTCACGAAATTGAGAGCGGCGTACGATCGGACAGAATTTCCCTTTCAATTACAGAATTGTCGCCGACAAAAGGGTAGTTTGTTCCCCCCCCAACTGCTGTTCGCAATTCTCCCGAACTCCCGCGCTTCTAAAACCTACAACAGAGTTTCCTCACGCACTCTAAAATAGGCACTATTCCACTTTTTTTATATCGGAGATTTTATCGAATTGTTAAATTAATAAACACTGAAGGTTAAAAAAAGAAAATGGCGAATCCGAAGTATTTTTTTTTTTAAATTATTCAGTTGCCGGCCCTGATATAACATCCTGGAACGTTGTTCTAGAACGATTTTCTAGAAATGTTTTCCACAGAATAGAAAACAGCGCCATCTATCGGTTCCGAATTCCAATTACAGGAAGACGTATTAAGAATATATTTTAATTTTAAATAATTTTAAATTAATACCATTTGATTCCGAATACAGGACGCCGTCGGTCTGCGGCAGCTAAAATACGAAACGGACCGCGGTACAAATCTTATAAGTCTACATGTTTTTATCGCTAGTATATAACGTAACGGCCGGATACAACGTTATGGAACATTGTTCTGGAAAGACTTTCTAGAAATGTTTTCCACGGAATGCAAACGGCGCCATCTATCGGTGAAATAGCTTCAGTTTTTAAACGATATTAACAGTAGGCTTAGGCCGGTGAGTTTTACAGGTTGTATATCGAATGAAGAAAGTGCCAAATTTCAAGTTGAAGTTGTGTAAGTAATATATTAAAATATCTATTAATTTTATATTGAAAAGAAAGAAAGAAAAAACCGAAAATTCGGTAGGATAGAAATGGTTTAACTCGGGGCCTATTCCGATTTATAAGTGTTTGTAGAATTTCGAAACTTGAGCTTAATTTTTGGGACAGTTGTATAGGATTATTGCTCTAATTAGACCGGACCCAACAGCCGATTGGGTAGAGTCAAATAGGGGTGGAATAAGGACACGGCGCTAGGGGTGGATACAGAGGTTGGTGCAATCGGAAATGACAGACACAATCAGCCGGCGGTGAAACGACAGAGGGTTGGCGCGACCAACCCCCATTGTTCCTGGGGGTGAAAGCCTTTTGTTTAGACAGATTCTCTCTCTCTCTCTCTCTCTCTAAAGGGGATAGAACTACCCCCCCCCCTCCCCGGAGAAGTATTCACCCAGTTGCCCTTTTACCACCCATTGTTTTTAACCTACTACTACAACCCCCCTACAACCCCGTTCTGCTTTTATAACACTACCGTTGTCGCCCTGTCCCTCTGTTGTCCATTACTTACGCCACAATCTGAGAATGGAGAGAGGGAGAGGAAGAGGAGGGGATGAGGGGCTGAGAGGGGAGGAGGGGAGGAGGGGAGAGGGGAGAGGGTGAGGGAGAGGGAGAAAGCTTTCAAATTTTCTATTCCTACTATTATTTTTGTTAATTAAGTAGTAATTGTAATAATTTTCAGTAAATCAATTTTTATGCACCATATACCTGATTGTGGTCGGCGAGGGGTTGGAATACCGTAGTATTGTCGTCTCCTCTCTCTCGCCGTTTCGCTCTTTTGCTAGCGCCGGTTTTTCGGCCGCTCGCCGTCTTCAGTAGCGCAGTGACTGACAGCGCTACTGAAGACGGCGAATGACCTCATCTGAAACCGGCGAGAGAGGAGACGACAGGAACAACAACAACAAACCTCTACTGCTGTAGAATATTTATTTTATTTTATTTTATTTTTTTTTTGAAATTGTCTCCAGCGCTGGTACGATACGGCCGACACGATAATAAATATCGCCGGCGGCCCGAGGGTGGTGCGAGACGGCAGAGGGTTGCGGCGCCCCCCGGTTTTGGGGGGCGGTTGGTGGCGGCGGTTGGCAGCCCTGAATTGGTAATTTGAGCCAAGTTGGTGTTAGTGGATGTAGAGGGATGGAGAGGGATGGAGAGGGAGGGAGAGATAGAAAGCCCAATTTCCATTTATCCCTTTACACAAGGGTTGGACCGCCCCAACCCCCCCGCGGCCGACCACTGACAATGTTAAGGAATAGAATACCGCAATCCTCCTCTCTTGTAATTACTCACCCGAAAATACATCCCCGTTAAATATTTCATCTCAAATATCAGGTACGACTGCTTTTAAACAAAACCTCCCTCCCTCCCTCCCTCCAGTCGAGCGGAATTGTATAATATTACCCCCGTACAGTTACGCTTTGAAAACTGTTAATTTTCGGCCAAAACCCGCACATTCCCGAGCCGGTCAGGATTAGTTTCGACGAAGGTTTGAAATCGGTAAAATCGGGAGACGTATCCCTCGGGAACATCCGGGGATTCCCATTTCAGTTCCGATTCCTTCTATTTATCCGGTTGGCAAATAAATAATTGCGGATTCTTCCCACCTTTCGGATCTCGCGTGGATTGACTCAATAAATGTATTTCAGAATATTCTTGAATAGGTAAAAATATATGACTTTTTCGTTTCCCTTAAACCTTTATGTACAAATATTTACACGAGCGTTATGCCTGGTACCACGTGACCCTGTAACCCCGAGGTACACTCGTCGGTACACCCCGTGTGCTGTTGTCGAGGGGTTGTACAGAGAGAGATAATGCGGCCCTCCCTCCCGCCACCGTACAGAAGGTTGCCAACCCCAGCACGGCCGGGGTTTTATTACACACCGCGCCCCGGTTATATTACAATTGTGTCCGTTGGGGTAAACTACCCCCCCCGGCTCCACCCGTGGCGCTTTAATCGGCCGAGATAACCGACCATCAACCCCCAACCCCCAACCCACAACGACGAAAACGTACTTAGGACTACGGTTTCACGGCCGCCCGCCGTCTTCAGTAGCGCTGCGCGTACTGCTGAGAATGCCCGAATAAACGTCCCCCCACCCCCAAAGTGCCCCAACACAGCGCTACTGAAGACGGCGAGAGGCCGAAAAACCGGCGGTCTAGAAGACAAGAATCTCCTACCGGAGTAAGATCTTTGATGTTTAAATAAAGATATTGAAAAAATCGAAATTTCCCCTAAACTGACCGTTTTACCTGTCCAATGACGAGAAACGCGCACCCGCATTTAGTGGATGGAGGTCACGTGATATAGTGCCACGTATCATATATATATATATATATATATATATATATATATATATATATATATATATATATATATATATATGATAGAGAGCGTCACAAGTGAATAACGGCCACGGGCTTCTACCCCCCGATAAAACGGTAACATAAATTCCTGTATAAGAGTTGCAGGGTAAAAACTAAAAGAGTGTATATATATATATATATATATGTACTGTACATATGGTATATATACTGTGTATTATCGGGCTAATACTTTGTTGGTGGACGTGGGCGGTCAATCATGGGCGTTAACACGCGGTACGCGATTGTACCTGTACCCGTATATATATATATATATATATATATATATATATATATATATATATATATATATATATATTTTTTCTACAGACTATTTCAGGAGTACAGAGTGATAACGACATAGGTAATGAGGGTGTAAACAGTGATAGGGCTTTTTTTGTAAAAATACGTAACGGTCTCAAAAGGAACTCAGTCGGAGTTGAACTTTAGGTAGAATGCGCGGGGACTTTACGAGGCACTTTAGGGTACATCGTCTCTTAGTTTTTCCAAATACATAAGATTGGCAGTAGCAGCCTACAATTGGGGTTTGTGGTTGGGGTGGGGGCGATAAAATGTATAAACTGCCGTTCGGAGGGGTGTAAACCACTTGTCCGTGGGTCCGGGGGTTGAAGGGTAACCCTACAACGGGTTCCTACGCCAACCCCCGTACAGCCCTTCGCACACGCTGACACTATAGCGGATTGTCCGACAAGCGGAGAACGCCACGTACGTGCGTTCGTCGGCAACGTGCCAAAAGTGCAACGGTGGCGGGCGGTTGTAATGTCGCGGGGAGGACGACAGGTTCGACAAGGGACGTGGAAACGAAAACTGGCCGTTTTCGGGGCGAGGGGAACGAAAAAAAAGGTCGCGGGGAAACTTTTTTTCAGAAAATTTTCCGCCCTCCAACGAATTCGTCCGTCCCGAATAAATTTCGTACTGGAACAAAACTACGAATTCCGCAATTACTTAGTTGCCGACCCAATATATCGATATATACAGAGGGAAAATGTATCCACTGTTTTGTAAGTCCATAACTTGCAGACTTATTGACGGAATTAGGTGTCTCATTTTTGGTAGTGTTATAGTGTTGTAGTTGGGGCCGGATACAACAGTTGTATTATGGGGCTTATCCCGACGAAAATCTACCAGGAAGATGGATAGAGGCCGTAGTGCCAGGCACATTGGATGAAATTGGAGAATCCATCCTGCATATTGACGTGCAAATATCCCGACTGAAGACGTTGTTGCAGTCGGTAGAGTTGGTGCTCCAGTTGGCCGGCACATCGTTTCTCTGTCTGTCTGGATGTTAATAATGGTGGACAATTTCGAACACCTACAGTCTGATATATCTTTAAGTTGGACTTTAAGCTACACTTTCACCAAAAATCAGACATAACTCAGTCAATCAGTTTCCAAGTTATGGACTGTTGAAGAGTGGATACATTTTTTTGGACCACTCCGCATATCGCAAACTAATTGACGGAGTTTTGTCTCATTTTTGGAAAAGCCAGTGATGGATATCTTTAAGTTGGACTTTAAGCTACACTTTCACCAAAAATTAGATACAACTCAGTCGATCAGTTTCCAAGTTATGGATTGTTGAAGAGTGGATACATTTTTTTGGACCACTCCGCATATCGCTAACTGGCCGCCTTTTCGGATATCCACGAAAGATGATTAGAGCTGCAAACGATATTATGTTTTTTTCAACCTGAATAACGCCCACTGTATTTGACCGTATTAAATATCTCGCGAGGGGTGAAAAAACACCCCGGATAAGAGAATTCATTACGAGTTCCCGCGGGATGTACGCATTGGGGCTTGTTGATGGAGGGATGAGGGGTGGCGACCGTTTTAAAAGTGTAATTTAGAGAAGCTAATTAGAGGGTTGTTTAGTTGGGGGGTTGTAGTGGACTGACACGTTTTCAGCCGAAACGCGCCCTCTCCAAGTGGTAGACAGCATTTAACGATCGGAAGCGCACTATTAATTAATTAATAAATAAGCGGCCCGTTTTCGCTATTAATTCGTTAATTTATTACAAGTCACGGGCAGCTATACATATATATATATATATATATATATATATATATATATATATATATATATATATATATATATATATATATATATATATATATATATATATTCTCACTAGCCCCTTTCGTGCCTAATATTGGGTTGGCAACTAAATAATTGCGGATTCTTCTCTCATCTCCGGGTGTCGTGCGTTTTTATTTTGGTACGCACGTCGAATACAGTCGTCACGATGTAATAAATGTATTTTCAGAATACTCTCTACAGATAGGCGTAAAGACGCGTAAAATGCACAGATAACGCCGCCGTTGACCCGCAATGACTTAGTTGCCGACCCTATATATATATATATATATATATATATATATATATATATATAGTTTCTCAGCGCGGCAGGAAGGGTGGGACATCGGTACCCCGAAAATATAGGCTAATAGGGCAAGTTTTCCGATTCCAACACAGGGCTGCTCTGAGAGAGTTTTCCTCGGGAAATAGAAGGAAAGTTATGGGGAGGGGTTGGGTGGGTCAGTTTTCAATACCAGGCTGCCAAGTTCCTCACCACTTGCTTCAACCCCCCCCCCCCCGTCAATCTTCTTATTCAACCCCCGATAATTTACGGGTCTTGTTCGCACCAACGCCGACCAGTTTAGTAGGAGAGGTAATGAATATATATATATATATATATATATATATATATATATATATATATATATATATATATATATATAGCAAAGTTGTCGTTTATAGACATAATTATCTTTAGATTTAAGCCGATTAACAGAAATCAAAACACTCCCAAAACACAATAAAAGTACAAGACAAGCACAGTACAAGTGACAGAGTGCACCTGAGCCCCCCCCCTCCCCCGAAAATCCCGAAAGTGACTGACACACAACAACAGAGCGCTACTGAAGACGGCGAGCCGAGAGAGGCTGTCCTTGGGGATAATTCTTGCGTTCGTAAACCGCCCCCCCCCCAAACCCGAGGCCATTGAAAGAAGGGGGAGAAATGTTTAAAAGTTATTTTCTACTCGGAATTTATCCGCGTTATATTTATTTCTTTAAACGGCCAACTCTTGGAGGAACCTTGAATACGGAGGCTTTTGGACGTCTCTTCAATGGGGTGGTGAATAATACAACTCGTGGGCTCGGGGTTGACGGGGGCGCGCGGCAAAAATGAATAATAACCCGGTCTTTGAATATTCTCCGCCTCCATTCGAGATAGGGATGGGTTAACCTACAGAGATATCCGGGAAAACGGTCGGAAAAGTGAGTTTCTCCACCCTTCCCCCCACCCCGTAAAAATCGAGTCGACAGAAATTATTCCTCCGTCCTCAATTTCCCGTTTGGACCGAGATTTTAAACGAACCCAATTGAAAAGGAGACGGCGATACCCGAATATTTTTAAAAAACTACCCCAATATAAGAGGGAATTACATCACCCAAGTACCACACTCTCCTAGACCGGTTTCGCGGCCGTTCGCCATCCTCAGTAGCCTAGCGTCAGTCACTTTGGCACACGTGAAGCTTATTTAGGAGGGATATATATATATATATATATATATATATATATATATATATATATATATACAGAGTGGTCCAAAAAAATGTATCCACCGTTTAAAAGTCCATAACTTGCAAACTAATTAATACGGAGTTTTGTCTCATTTTTGGAACAGCCAGTGATATATATCTTTAAGTTGGACTTTAAGCTACACTTTCACCAAAAATTAGATACAACTCAGTCGATCAGTTTCCAAGTTATGGACTGTTGAAGAGTGGATACATTTTTTTGGACCACTCTGTGTATATATATATATATATATATATATATATATATATATATATGATGTAAGGGAAAAACGAAGAAGTTTTCGATAAGTTCAAAAAATTACTATATACTGCTGGTAGTATAGAGAAAATTCTATTATATATCGGAAGCGAAATTAGTCAAGGGATATAATAACTGTCTTATATATTATGCGCATATACTGGACGATAGAAACGGGGGAAATTTCGAAATACATTTCGCCCTATACTAAAAAAAAAAATGTTGTATTAGGAGGTGTCATCTGTTGAAAAGTATTTGTATTTGTATTACAGCGGACGGATTGGACCGATTTTTCCGCTTCAGTGTTTTTTTTTGTTGTCTTTTTGTCAGTTTTCTCTTTGGGGGGCCCTTTTCGGTGCCATTGTTTTTTGCCCGTCCGAGCGCGTGCCCGCGTGCCACACGCACACATGACTCAAGGCACGACGAAGAGGACGACGCTGATGACGATTTTCGACGAAAACGAGAGGGCGAGAAAGCCGTTTTTCATTAGCGGCGCCACTCCCACCCCCCCCACCGTCGGCAGTAATGAAAACGGCTTTTCTCTAATTGAAACGAAAGGTCCCGAATTCCCCGAACATCGGGCCTCCGAAAATCCGCCCCCAGCGAAGATTTGGTAGTTACCACCCCACCTAGAGGGCGAAAAGGTAGTCATACTAATCTGGCGTCTCCTCTATACACCCCTTGACTAAAGATTAATGTCCATTTGCAATCTGCTCGAGATTCCTACTACTGAAAGTCGTTAATCTTCAACCCCTATCCGGAGGGGGGGGGGCCTATTTTCAATTTGGCACTCGGGACGTAAGTCCTTTACTTGTACGTTTTCCGACGCTCGCAGTACCCCGGGGTAAATGACTAGTCCTATGTCCTAGACCTTTCTTTAAGTATAAATTGAAGTCCCAAAATTAACGCATTTTTTTGGAGGCCATCGGCGACAGGATTTTGACTGAATAAATCTCATTTGCATTTCAATCAATTGAGAGATGGTTGGGTGGTGTTGGGCGCAGGGGCGGGGTGACGAGGGCAAGAGGTCACAACCCCGTAGCACCCTCATCGGGCGGGGGTGCAATTACCCCCGGGGCCGGGCACAGCCCACGCCCTGCTTCTAGGGGTTTATCGATAAAACAGTAATCTCCCAGAGGCCGGGTACCTAAACCCCCTGTACCCTGAACCGAGGGTTCGGCCCCCTCGGGGTACTCCGATTTATATCATCGAACTTACCCTTACCCGAAGTCCAGGTTGACGGACTTCGCTTTTCGTAGCGATATTGTGTCGAGAACTTCGATCGGTAGTCAATTCCCAGTCTCCGGCCATCCCTCGGCGGTATAAAGTTATTATAATTTAAAGTAAGAGGGTTGAAAGCAGCCCCCCCCCCCCGCTCTTCTGTTCGTTAATTGGCGGTCTCTTCCCAACCCCCCAACAACTACCCACCCCCACCGCTTGTTCCTAACTTATTTATTCAGTTCTCATAACGCACCCCTCCTCAACCCCTTCAACTCTTATTTATAGTCGCTTCTGTCTGAGACCGAGAATATTAATTACCCCTCCACCAGACCACCACAACCCCTCGTAATTTCCTTTCTAGGACGAGGGGCGTAGAAGAGGCCTCTCTCGTTTCCACCAAATGAAATATTTACGCCGTTCGTTATTTCGGGAGTTCGGTCGGAGAATTTCACCCCGCTCAAGTATTGTACTCCGTACTAGACGTAGTGTAGAGCCGTTTACGAGAAATATTCACAAAAAAAAATTAATAATTTGACGT
The DNA here is from genome assembly GCA_019843655.1 of Lethocerus indicus. NCBI lineage: Eukaryota > Metazoa > Arthropoda > Insecta > Hemiptera > Belostomatidae > Lethocerus > Lethocerus indicus. The sequence continues at coordinate 3,969 of JACDQD010000027.1, read as the reverse complement.
TTTCAGGCATCCTAGGTGTACCCAAAAGTAATCGACAATTTGATAAAATGTATTTTTTGGTCTTGGAAGAAATTCTCTTCAAGAGAGTGGTGTTGGTGGGGGGGGGGTGGAAAGTGGCGGCGGAGAATTGTCGTTGGTGAATATATATATATAGTAGATTAATAATTAAAAAATTTCTTTTTCCGGCAAAAAATAAAATGAAAATTCCAAATTCAAAATGTTGAGATTACTTTTCGTTGCGCCCCTAATATTTGGCGCGCTGTACCATTGAAACTTATTAGTGCAAGTGCGACAGTGCAGTGAGGAGGATGCGCCCCCCCCCACCCCCACTCCCCAAAGGAAAACATCCAAAGTGCCCCAAAACTGACTGACACAGCGCTACTGAAGATGGCGAACGGCCGAAAAAAACCGGAGACAATATTGCAACCCCCAACCCCGGCAGACCACAAAACAGGTATTTTAAACCACTTAATTAATTCTGCTCAGTCGATGTGTCGTAGGTTTGCAGGATGTGCTATAGCAGCAACAATCACGGGGCAGCCCGACCGTACCGTATAATTTACTGGGTTTAAACGGGGCCCCTGGGTATCCGTCATTGGGGATGATCGATGACAAATAGAAGGGCGGCGGCTGTAAGACAGGGGGGCCGGGGGCGGTTTAGGGGTTGGATGGTGACAATTATGGGCCGCCTGGGGTGGGGGTGGCTGCAACCCTCCGATATCGGTCGGGGGTGGGGGCGGCCACACGTCACAAGGGTTCAGGAAATCTCAGGCCCCACAACGGACGATACAGACTCTGAGATTGCCGGATACAGAAATCAAGTTTAAGACAATAAACTATTGGGTCGCCAACTAAGTCCCGATAAGATGATCCGAATAAAGCCCGTCTACGGCCCATCTGTGCAAAGATGTTGTACTTGAAAATATGTACAACGCCACTTGTGGGGAAGGAAAGGGAAAAAGATTAAAAATGGGTTTCTAAGGAGGGTGGTTTTTTTGGGGATGAGCCCCTTAAAAGGTCGGTTTTTTAAATAGCCGAGTTTTAATACTGTTGCGCCTTTAAACTGTTATCCTACACCTAATTGACCACCCATCCCTTCAACTTACCTCTTTACGGGCCAGGATTTGAACAATTATCTCGAAAAATTTTCTTTTCAACGGTGAAGAAAATTTTCACTGCGACTGCGACCGGATGGAAATGTCTGCTGCGATGCTCGAGTTCTCCGCGCAGCAAATTCTCGGTCTCCGTTTGCAGTTTCACTTATCTGTTGTAACCCCCTAACCCCACCGACTGTTCTTATCTATCGTTATCAACAACTACAACAACAACAACCCGGGTCGATTGTCGGCGTTGGACCCCGAGGGCCCTGCGCTTATATTTATTGCCGGCTGTTGTACAATTCTCCCTCTTAATCTTAACGGTTCAACCGTGACGGTTGTATTACTATACTCCTATCTGGCGCGAACCGACGCCAACTTCAACCGATTATAACAATAACAATAATAATAACAATATCGAATTTCCGTTCTGGCCTGTATTGGGCCCGTGTACGCTTATATCTCTTGGGGGAGGTTTCGGCAATTGGTGTTACAGTATCAATTTTACGTACAATTAATCACTTATTTACGGTCCTCTCTTAAAACCGGAAAGGACAAAAAATCTCACCGGTCCCCGTTAATCGCACAGGGCGTCCTGTATGTTAGGGCTCTATGAGGGCTATATATATAGCAAATCCGAGAGCGCCTCTCCTATCTGTCTTAGAACGGAGATATTGACAAAAAACTTCTCCCCGGCTTAATATTTATCGCACAGATATGTCCTCTCGTGTGCTGTTAGGGCTCTATAAGGGCTATATATAGCAACTAAGAGCGCCCCGCTATCTGTCTTAGAACGGGAGATATTGACAAAAAACTTCTCCCCGGCTTAATATTTATCGCACAGATATGTCCTCTCGTGTGCTGTTAGGGCTCTATAAGGGCTATATAGCAACTAAGAGCGTCCTCCTATCTGTCTTAGAACGGGAGATATTGACAAAAAACTTCTCCCCGGCTTAATATTTATCGCACAGATATGTCCTCTCGTGTGCTGTTAGGGCTCTATAAGGGCTATATATAGCAACTAAGAGCGCCTCCTATCTGTCTTAGAACGGGAGATATTGACAAAAAACTTCTCCCCGGCTTAATATTTATCGCACAGATACGTCCTCTCGTGTGCTGTTAGGGCTCTATAAGGGCTCCAAATAGCAACTAAGAGCTCCCCGCTATCTGTCTTAGAACGGGAGATATTGACAAAAAACTTCTCCCCGGCTTAATATTTATCGCACAGATATGTCCTCTCGTGTGCTGTTAGGGCTCTATAAGGGCTATATATAGCAACTAAGAGCGCCCCGCTATCTGTCTTAGAACGGGAGATATTGACAAAAAACTTCTCCCCGGCTTAATATTTATCGCACAGATATGTCCTCTCGTGTGCTGTTAGGGCTCTATAAGGGCTCCAAATAGCAACTAAGAGCTCCCCTCTATCTGTCTTAGAACGGGAGATATTGACAAAAAACTTCTCCCCGGCTTAATATTTATCGCACAGATATGTCCTCTCGTGTGCTGTTAGGGCTCTATAAGGGCTCCAAATAGCAACTAAGAGCTCCCCTCTATCTGTCTTAGAACGGGAGATATTGACAAAAAACTTCTCCCCGGCTTAATATTTATCGCACAGATATGTCCTCTCGTGTGCTGTTAGGGCTCTATAAGGGCTCCAAATAGCAACTAAGAGCTCCCCTCTATCTGTCTTAGAACGGGAGATATTGACAAAAAACTTCTCCCCGGCTTAATATTTATCGCACAGATACGTCCTCTCGTGTGCTGTTAGGGCTCTATAAGGGCTCCAAATAGCAACTAAGAGCGCCCTCCTATCTGTCTTAGAACGGGAGATATTGACAAAAACTCTTCTTCTTAATATTTATCGCACAGATATGTCCTCTCGTGTGCTGTTAGGGCTCTATAAGGGCTCCAAATAGCAACTAAGAGCTCCCCTCTATCTGTCTTAGAACGGGAGATATTGACAAAAAACTTCTCCCCGGCTTAATATTTATCGCACAGATATGTCCTCTCGTGTGCTGTTAGGGCTCTATAAGGGCTCCAAATAGCAACTAAGAGCGCCCCGCTATCTGTCTTAGAACGGGAGATATTGACAAAAAACTTCTCCCCGGCTTAATATTTATCGCACAGATATGTCCTCTCGTGTGCTGTTAGGGCTCTATAAGGGCTCCAAATAGCAACTAAGAGCGCCCCGCTATCTGTCTTAGAACGGGAGATATTGACAAAAAACTTCTCCCCGGCTTAATATTTATCGCACAGATATGTCCTCTCGTGCTGTTAGGGCTCTATAAGGGCTCCAAATAGCAACTAAGAGCCCCTCTATCTGTCTTAGAACGGGAGATATTGACAAAAAACTTCTCCCCGGCTTAATATTTATCGCACAGATACGTCCTCTCGTGTGCTGTTAGGGCTCTATAAGGGCTACAAATAGCAACTAAGAGCGCCCTCCTATCTGTCTTAGAAGCGGAGTTATTGACAAAAAACTTCTCCCCGGCTTAATATTTATCGCACAGATATGTCCTCTCGTGTGCTGTTAGGGCTCTATAAGGGCTCCAAATAGCAACTAAGAGCGCCCCGCTATCTGTCTTAGAACGGGAGATATTGACAAAAAACTTCTCCCCGGCTTAATATTTATCGCACAGATACGTCCTCTCGTGTGCTGTTAGGGCTCTATAAGGGCTCCAAATAGCATCAGAGAACGCCCTCCTATCTGTCTTAGAACGGGAGATATTGACAAAAAACTTCTCCCCGGCTTAATATTTATCGCACAGATACGTCCTCTCGTGTGCTGATAGGGCTCTATAAGGGCTGCAAATAGCAACTAAGAGCGCGCTATCGTCTAGAACGGGAGATATTGACACAAAAAAACTTCTCC
>JACDQD010000026.1:22500-63541 GCA_019843655.1 Lethocerus indicus | reverse complement strand
GTCATGTATTTATATCGAGTGACACTTCAGACTATACTCGGTTTGTCTCCAAAGACAATGTTTGGAATAATAGAAGCGCATAATTTGGAATTTGGAACAAAATTTGTTACATTTTGTATCGAGATAATCGAAACTTAAAAATTAGTATTGAGGTTGATGTCATAGTGTGTCAAAATGTGACGGAAAACTCATTTTGGTTCCACCGTATTTTAAATTTTATATATACACACACACACACAAATTCGACCAGTCAATGTAATTTTGATAGAATAATTTGATGTTGACATACTTAAAAATATCTACAATGCCACTTGTCGGTAAATTACTTAGTTGTCAACCAATATATTATATTATATTATATTGGAACTGAAGAACGCGGAATCTACAGTATAATTCTGCCCCAAAACAGGTTAGGGCATATCCTATCCTATTCGAAACCCCTACCTAAGGTAAAATACCAGGGGGGCCTCTATATAGACAAAATAGTGACACGGAATCCACACATAAAGCTAATAAAAGGACTGGAAGTTAACTGGCGATAAAAGTTACTACTTGCAAGTTACTCTTGTGGACTGCTCGCAATCAATAATCCTTCGACAAATTACACCTATGTCTAACACAATAATCCAGACAATGACCTAATAGAAGTCCTGTTCGTTGTCACTGTCAATCTGAAAATTGTAGTTGCGGACAAATACCAGTAAATTTCCATTGTTTGGCCCGCTGGTTTGCTCTGCGATCTAAGAGACATTTACAGCCTGAGCTTCCATGTCCATAATTCCACTGTTTCTGATCGCTGAATAGCCAAAAAATATTAAAACATTATATATTTTCGTAACGTAGAAAACATTTTATTTGCGTATTCGTCAGATACATTTTAACGGTAATTAAAAATAGAAACAATATCTAAATTTTTAATTTATAATTATAGAAAAAATACAGTTTCTTATTTCACGGTGGATTATTACATATATACATATAACGTAAACAGAAAACAAACGTTTTAATATTTAAGGCAGTGTGGTATTTCTCAACATTGTCCAAAATGTAAAGGTACTCAGAATTCAGCACACGATAAAGCTACTCTCGCTTCTTTTTACCAGCAGAGCAAACTTTAAAGGAGGGAAATAGTCGTGGGCCGCCATCATGTATTGTACCGTGAGTGTCCCACGCGTTCTGCCTGTAAAATATTGTTTATATATAAAAATTAAATTACAAGTAATAATAATGTTATTTACCTATTAAAAAGCGACGGATCTTTTCTGACCTCATACACCGGTCGGTTTTTATCCGTTTAAAATAAAAAATCTCACTCCAAAACGGAGAGTCAAAAAGTACATATTAGTCGTGTAATGCTTTGGGAATTTAAACGAGGCAATTGTGCTGAGGCGGCAGGTGACAAAATATGCAGTGCATACGGTGAAGAACTAATAACCGATCGGGGAGTTAGAAATCGGTTTATAAAATTCCATTGCGGAGATACGACCTTAAACGACGAACCGAGGCGGGACGTCGTTCCGACTTTAACGCCGACCCTTTAAAGGCGTCAATCGACAAGAGTTATAGCGGAAAGGTCGAATACGTCACAATCGACTGTTCTAACGCCCATCCTCGAGAAATTAGGGAAAGTCTGCGAGTTAGGAGTACGGCCGCCTCACAATCTCAGTGAACGGAATACATACGAGAAAATAGTCTCGAGCTCGGACGGTCCATTATATACCACATCCGCCTTACTCCCCGCATCTTGTTCCCTACAGAACTTTATGAACGGTAAAACCTTCAATTCTGAAGAGCGGCGAGTCCTGCCGACCGTCGTTGACTTCTTCCGGTCAAAACCGGCCACATTTTACAATTAAGGAAACTGCCAGGAAGACGGGACGTTTATAGATAATAGCGGCGAATACGTAATAAATTAATATAATTTTGTTATTCGATGAGAGGAAAAAAAACGCAAGTTACTTACGACTCGACCTAATATTATATAAATTGAGGAAAATTCGGTCTCGAATTGAAAATAAGGAACCGACCGATGGAAACGGCATCGAATCAGTAGGTGGTTGAGGTGGCGGCCATGTCGGTCGCGTACTCCTTCAGGTAGTTCATCTCCTGCGGCGACAGTGTCCGGTCAGGGTCAGGAGAGCTGCTGCCGGTGCCGGTGTACCCTGAGCGGGTGGAGGCAGTTCTGCTGACGGTGTACGACGAGGTGGAGGTCTATCCTCACTACTTGCCGATCAACGTTCAACGCCATCTGGTCGGCCTGGACCGGAATGCAACAAGTAGGTCGCACTATATAAATAAGCGAATATTAACGATAAATCGTCGACGTTTCGAGTTTTTCAACTTTTCTTTTGCGAAACTTTACTCGAACATATCGTGCCTTTTTTTGGAAGCGGCGGCCAGGGCTTACTGTTCCCGCGACGAGGATGTCGGGTCGGAGGAGGAGCGACTGACGGACAGAGATTAAAGTTAGTCGTATTATCCGTATTTTCATTTCCATTCAAAAAACTGTATCTCTCGTTAATCTTATATCCGTCACGGACATCGTATTTTATAACCTTTAAATAATTTCTATCGTCAATTTTCATATTTGCGATGACACAAATAAATAATACGAATAGCGTATGATTATGAATTCCTCGTTCTCGAAAATGTATCGACCAACCTGAATGAGTTAAATTGCTTCGAATTTAGCGTATCTAATCTATCGGAAGAAACCAGTCGATATTAGTTAAATTAAAAATTGAAATAGATACGTATAGATATATTTTTTTCATATTTTGTTCTGCGTTTCTCGCCGGTTCGGTCTTTACCTAGACCTATGATTCGCCTGCCTATGAATGGTAGATTCTAAAATTGAAAATTTTCGTCCACTGTGGTTGCAAAGTAAGATACAGTTCTATATTCTATATATATATATATATATATATATATATATATATATATATATATATATTGGGTTGAAAACTAAGTAATTGCGGAATTCACGGACAAGTGGTGTTGTACATGTTTTTAAAAATGTCAACATCTTTGCACAGATAAGCCGTAGATGGTTTCGAATGCACATATAAGATAGATTCAGCTCCTCTGTAATGTCCCAGTGTTGAACTATGGCGATCCGAATTGATAATTGCCTTTGTTCGGCCATCGTCGACCTCCAATGGACGTCTGGAGCGTACAACGTTTTATGGCTGTGAGGCGTTAACACCTTTGCAAAAATAAAAATAAAAATGTGACGGAAACGCTCATTTTGGTTCAACGTATTTTGATACCGAATATTTCAGAAAGGACCGTGAATAATAACGTATCGAAGAATCTTATCCGTGCACAAAGATGTACAACGCCACTTGTTGTCTGTGAATTCCGCAATTACTCAGTCGTCAACCCAATATATACATATATATAAATACCTGTTCCATCGTGACTTCTACGAGATTGACCTCATCGAACCGAAACACATTTATTGAAATTTAAACTAATCGAAAAGGTACTGTAAATATTTCCCATTATAGTAAAAGTATGTACATGCATATATAATTATATAAATATTTATATAAAGAAAGAACGGGGAATTTCTACCGAAAATGGCTCCGTGTGAATAATTTTATAACCGAAACACATTTATTTAAATGTAAACGAATCGAAAACACACTGTAAATATTTCACATTACAGTACAAGTATGTACATGCATATATAATTATATAAATATTTATATAAAGAAAGAACGGTGGGGAATTTATACATAAAATGGCTACCGTCCTAACAATTTTGAACCGAAACACATTTATTTAAATTTAAACTAATCGAAAACGCACTGTGAATATTTCCCATTATAGTACAAGTATGTACATGCATATATAATTATATAAATATTTATATAAAGAAAGTACGGGGAATTTCTATAGAGAATGGCTCCGTGTGAACTATTTTTAACCGAAACACATTTATTTAAATTTAAACGAATCGAAAAGGTACTGTAAATATTTCCCATTATAGTACATGTATGAACATGCATATATAATTATATAAATATTTATATAAAGAGAGTATTGGGGAAATTCTACATAAAATAGGTACCGTCCTAACAATTTTGGAACCGAAACACATTTATTTAAATTTAAACGAATCGAAAAGGTACTGTAAATATTTCCCATTATAGCCAAAAGTGTGTACATCGCATATATAATTATATAAATATTTATATAAAGAAAGAACGGTGAATTTCACTTAAAATGGCTACCGTCCTAACAATTTTGAACCGAAACACATTTATTTAAATTTAAACGAATCGAAAAGATACTGTAAATATTTCCCATTATAGTACAAGTATGTACATGCATATATAATTATATAAATATTTATATAAAGAAAGAACGGGGAATTTCTACATAAAATGGCTACTGTCCTAACAATTTTGAACCGAAACACATTTATTTAAATTTAAACTAATCGAAAAGGTACTGTAAATATTTCCCATTATAGTAAAAGTATGTACATGCATATATAATTATATAAATATTTATATAAAGAAAGTACGGGGGGAATTTCTATAGAGAATGGCACCGGTGTGAATAATTTTTTAACCGAAACACATTTATTTAAATTTAAACGAATCGAAAACACACTGTAAATATTTCCCATTATAGTACAAGTATGTACATGCATATATAATTATATAAATATTTATATAAAGAAAGAATGGGGAATTTCTACGAAAATGGCTCCAGTGTGAACAATGTTTGAACCGAAACACATTTATTTAAATTTAAATGAATCGGGAAATCGCACTGTAATATTTCCCATTATAGTACAAGTATGTACATGCATATATAATTATATAAATATTTATATAAAAGAAAGAACGGAATTTATACATAAAATGGCTCCGTCCTAACAATTTTGAACCGAAACACATTTATTTAAATTTAAACGAATCGAAAAACACTGTAAATATTTCCCATTATAGTACAAGTATGTACATGCATATATAATTATATAAATATTTATATAAAGAAAGAACGGGTGGAATTTACCCCCACATAAAATGGCTACCGTCCTAACAATTTTGAACCGAAACACATTTATTTAAATTTAAACGAATCGAAAAGTACTGTAAATATTTCCCATTATAGTACAAGTATGTACATGCATATATAATTATATAAATATTTATATAAAGAAAGTACGGAATTTCTACATAAAATGGCTCCAACAATTTTGAACCGAAACACATTTATTTAAATTTAAACGAATCGAAAACACACTGTAAATATTTCCCATTATAGTACAAGTATGTACATGCATATATAATTATATAAATATTTATATAAAGAAAGAAGAATTTCTACTAAAATGGCTCCAGTGTGAACAATTTTGAACCGAAACACATTTATTTAAATTTAAACGAATCGAAAACACACTGTAAATATTTCCCATTATAGTACATGTATGACATGTATATAATTATATAAATATTTATATAAAGAAAGAACGGGGAATTTCTACGAAAATGGAACAATTTTTGAACCGAAACACATTTATTTAAATTTAAACGAATCGAAAACACACTGTAAATATTTCCCATTATAGTACAAGTATGTACATGCATATATAATTATATAAATATTTATATAAAGAAAGTAATGGGGAATTTCTACAGAAAATGGCTCCGTGTGAACAATTTTGAACCGAAACACATTTATTTAAATTTAAACGAATCGAAAAGGTACTGTAAATATTTCCCATTATAGTACAAGTATGTACATGCATATATAATTATATAAATATTTATATAAAGAAAGAACGGGGAATTTCTACATAAAATGGCTGTGAACAATTTTGAACCGAAACACATTTATTTAAATTTAAACGAATCGAAACACACTGTAAATATTTCCCATTATAGTACAAGTATGTACATGCATATATAATTATATAAATATTTATATAAAGAAAGTGGGGAATTTCTACAGAAAATGGCTCCGGTGTAACAATTTTTGAACCGAAACACATTTATTTAAATTTAAACGAATCGAAAACACACTGTAAATATTTCCCATTATAGTACAAGTATGTACATGCATATATAATTATATAAATATTTATATAAAGAAAGTACGGGGAATTTCTACAAAATGGCTTGTGAACAATTTTGAACCGAAACACATTTATTTAAATTTAAACGAATCGAAAACACACTGTAAATATTTCCCATTATAGTACAAGTATGTACATGCATATATAATTATATAAATATTTATATAAAGAAAGAACGGGGAATTTCTACATAAAATGGCACCGTGTAACAATTTTGAACCGAAACACATTTATTTAAATTTAAACGAATCGAAAACACACTGTAAATATTTCCCATTATAGTACAAGTATGTACATGCATATATAATTATATAAATATTTATATAAAGAAAGTAATGGGGAATTTCTACAGAAAATGGCTCCGGTGTGAACAATTTTGAACCGAAACACATTTATTTAAATTTAAACGAATCGAAAACACACTGTAAATATTTCCCATTATCGTAAAAAGTATGTACATGCATATATAATTATATAAATATTTATATAAAGAAAGAACGGGGAATTTCTACAGAAAATGGCTCCAGTGTGAACAATGTTGAACCGAAACACATTTATTTAAATTTAAACGAATCGAAAAACACTGTAAATATTTCCCATTATAGTACAAGTATGTACATGCATATATAATTATATAAATATTTATATAAAGAAAGTAGGGAATTTCTACAGAAAATGGCTCCGTCTAACAATTTTTGAACCGAAACACATTTATTTAAATTTAAACGAATCGAAAACACACTGTAAATATTTCCCATTATAGTACAAGTATGTACATGCATATATAATTATATAAATATTTATATAAAGAAAGAACATGGGGGGAATTTATACATAAAATGGCTACTAACAATTTTGAACCGAAACACATTTATTTAAATTTAAACTAATCGAAACCACACCTGTAAATATTTCCCATTATAGTACAAGTATGTACATGCATATATAATTATATAAATATTTATATAAAGAAAGACAGGAATTTCTACAGAAAATGGCTCCAACAATTTTGAACCGAAACACATTTATTTAAATTTAAACGAATCGAAAAGGTACTGTAAATATTTCCCATTATAGTACAAGTATGTACATGCATATATAATTATATAAATATTTATATAAAGAAAGGAAATTTCTACAGAAAATGGCTCAGTGTGAACAATTTTGAACCGAAACACATTTATTTAAATTTAAACGAATCGAAAACACACTGTAAATATTTCCCATTATAGTACAAGTATGTACATGCATATATAATTATATAAATATTTATATAAAGAAAGTGAAATTTGTACAGAAATGGCTCCAGTGTGAACAATTTTGAACCGAAACACATTTATTTAAATTTAAACGAATCGAAAAGGTACTGTAAATATTTCCATTATAGTACAAGTATGTACATGCATATATAATTATATAAATATTTATATAAAGAGCACGGGGGGAAATTTCTACAGAAAATGGCTCCGTGTGAACAATTTTTGAACCGAAACACATTTATTTAAATTTAAACGAATCGAAAACACACTGTAAATATTTCCCATTATAGTACAAGTATGTACATGCATATATAATTATATAAATATTTATATAAAGAAAATGGGGGGAATTTCTACACGAAAATGGCTCGGTGGAACAATTTTGAACCTAAACACATTTATTTAAATTTAAACGAATCGAAAACACACTGTAAATATTTCCCATTATAGTAAAGTATGTACATGCATATATAATTATATAAATATTTATATAAAAGAAATTTCTAAATAAATGGCTCCGGTGTGAACAATTTTTGAACCGAAACACATTTATTTAAATTTAAACGAATCGAAAAGATACTGTAAATATTTCCCATTATAGTACAAGTATGTACATGCATATATAATTATATAAATATTTATATAAAGAGAAGAATTTCTAGAAAATGGCTCCAGTGTGAACAATTTTTGAACCGAAACACATTTATTTAAATTTAAACGAATCGAAAACACACTGTAAATATTTCCATTATAGTACAAGTATGTACATGCATATATAATTATATAAATATTTATATAAAGAAAGTATGGGGAATTTCTATGAAAATGGCAGTGTGAACAATTTTTAACCGAAACACATTTATTTAAATTTAAACGAATCGAAAACACACTGTAAATATTTCCCATTATAGTACAAGTATGTACATGCATATATAATTATATAAATATTTATATAAAGAAAGTACGGGGGGAATTTCTACCGAAATGGCTCCAGTGTGAACAATGTTTGAACTGAAACACATTTATTTAAATTTAAACGAATCGAAAAGGCACTGTAAATATTTCCCATTATAGTACAAGTATGTACATGCATATATAATTATATAAATATTTATATAAAGAAAGAACGGGGGGGAATTTCTACCGAAAATGGCTCCGGTGTGAACAATGTTTGAACCGAAACACATTTATTTAAATTTAAACGAATCGAAAAGGCACTGTAAATATTTCCCATTATAGTACAAGTATGTACATGCATATATAATTATATAAATATTTATATAAAGAAAGAACGGGGGGGAATTTCTACCGAAAATGGCTCCGGTGTGAACAATGTTTGAACCGAAACACATTTATTTAAATTTAAACGAATCGAAAAGACACCCTGTAAATATTTCCCATTATAGTACAAGTATGTACATGCATATATAATTATATAAATATTTATATTAAAGAAAGTACGGGGGAATTTCTACAGAAAATAGCTCCGTGTGAACAATTTTTAACCGAAAACATTTATTTAAATTTAAACGAATCGAAAAGGTACTGTAAATATTTCCCATTATAGTACGTATGTACATGCATATATAATTATATAAATATTTATATAAAGAAAGAATGGGGAATTTCTACCGAAAATGGCTCCAATGTGAACAATGTTTGAACCAAAACACATTTATTTAAATTTAAACGAATCGAAAACACACTGTAAATATTTCCCATTATAGTACAAGTATGTACATGCATATATAATTATATAAATATTTATATAAAGAAAGAACGCTGGGGAATTTCTACATAAAATGGCTACCGTCCTAACAATTTTTGAACCGAAACACATTTATTTAAATTTAAACGAATCGAAAAGATACTGTAAATATTTCCCATTATAGTACAAGTATGTACATGCATATATAATTATATAAATATTTATATAAAGAAAGTACGGGGGGGAATTTCTACCGAAAATGGTTCTGGTGTGAACAATGTTTGAACTGAAACACATTTATTTAAATTTAAACGAATCGAAAACACACTGTAAATATTTCACATTATAGTACAAGTATGTACATGCATATATAATTATATAAATATTTATATAAAGCAAGTACATGGGGAATCGGAAACACACTGTAAATATTTCCCATTATAGTACAAGTACGTACATGTATATGTAATTCCGGTAGGGAAAGCAAAAAGACGATTAGAAACAAACCTTGCTCGAATATCACGAATATTAACAAAGATAGTGTGTCGTTCTCCCGGAACGTATATATATATATATATATATATATATATATATATATATGCATATACATATATATATATGCATATACATTTTATTTTCGCAAAGGTGTTAATGCCTGGCGGGCTCATAAAAGTTGTACGCCGTGTACGGTGATGAAGACTTTAAAGAACCGCAGTGTCAGTACTGGTTCGCAAATTTTCATTAACAGACAAGGATCGCTCTGGACGTCCGGTGGAGGTCGACGATGACCGAATAAGGCCATTATTCGACATTATTCGCCATAGTTCACAGTGGGACATTGCAGAGAAGCCTAATGTACCTTATACGTGCATTCAGAACCGTCTACGGCTTATCTGTGCAAAGATGTCGACGTACTTAAAAATATGTACAACACCACTTGTCGGTGAATTCCCAATTACTTAGTTGTCGACCCAATAGAAATATCGCATTTACCTGATCCAGAAAATAAATTGAGTCTTCTTCCTCTTCTGCAGATTCTCCCTGAGGCTGTTCCTCCCTCTTTATCTCGATCGCCTGTTATCTCTTCCCAGGTGTCGGACATGTTCCTCTCCCTTCGTTAACAACAGATGATTTTGATTATTTCACACAATCATAAAATACAGTGTGTAAGGAAACATTGAGAATGAAACGCTATACAAATTAATGAAATTTCACCTTATACAAAAAATTATAATAAAAATTCCGAATAGAACTGATCCGCCGCAATTACAGTTTACGTTGTACAACTTTTAAAACAAAAATTTGTTATATTACTATATTATCGATCGATATAGTTCATATAGCCTGCTGGGTAGGTAACGAAACAAATAAAACTCTAAACGTTGAAAACCCAATCGATTTGTTCGAGGAGAACAACGCTTTGTTTTTCGAATTAAAACTAAGTTTTAAAATAGATATTTCCAATTCGAAAGAACATCGAGACTGACAGTAGAATGGACATAGAAATTTAGTTTCAGACAACAAACTGACAGCAGACAAACAATAACAGATATAGCCGAACAATTAAAATAGTTATTATTCCTGTTAACTGCTAACAGTTAATTGTACTACGATTAAAAACAGCGTACGAATAAATTCGTGTGTTAATAGATAACTGTCACTAATTCAGAACTGGCTTATTGTAGGTAGGATAGCCTAATGTTGTGGGAAGAATCCCTTACTGGTTCCGTCATCAGGGTCCAACTGAAGAGTTTATGAAAATAAATAAAATAGCATATATATATATATATATATATATATATATATATATATATATATATATATATATATATATATATATATATATATATATATATATAATATAATATAAAGGTGTCCCAAAATGAACGCAAGATTTGAATTTGCCACGACGACGCCGGCAGTCAGCTCTTCGGCCGGCATATCATAACAGTGACCGGATTTTAATTGACTAACCGCATTCGAGTTACACGCTATTATGACAAGTTGTGTTATTGTGTTCAGCCTCCCGAAAGGCAGCGATGTCGGCCAGGATTGAGTTAAGCGCGCTGCCACTTGTATGTACGCCGCATGTATTCAGCGACAACTAGCACTCTAGACGATGACAAGCGGTTCCTCGATGTTTTTCATTTCTCACAGTTCGCAGAGCCCCACATATGCCGGGTATTCGAACTACGGAAATCTAGATCTACGAAATTGAACCTGCGCTCAACTGTCAAATGTGAGAATCGTCGTGTCGCTCCGAGAGGTTTTAGGGACCGGTTTTATGACTCGTCGGTTACGGATTGAATTGTATCGAGATAAGTGGAAATAAAATATTTACGAACACCTAACCGTCGGAGCGCGCTCTAAAATAGCGGCCTCCGCGTAATACCTAAGTACCGAGAATACTGCCGACATTACCTCAAGTACAATAAAGCCGACAATGTACAATTGGATGCGATATACAGCATTCGATGTATTAATGTTTTACAAAACACCGGGCAGTCGAGTGTAGCAATGGTGGAGTGGTGTGCAACATCGTGTTCTCTGTGCACTTCTCTCGTGCATCAGTTTTAGAGAGTAAACGCATTTCTTTCCCCTCCGCTAAACTGTTTCTTATTCCCTACAGGGAAAGAACCCAACTCATATATATATATATATATATATATATATATATATATATATATATATATATATACATACATACATACATACATACATACATACATACATACATACATACATTTAGGGGTTTATAGTTGATCCTCCCGGCTATTTACTCTGCTTAAAGAACAAAACTTACTTATATATATATATATATATATATATATATATATATATATATATAGATAGATAGATATAGATATACATAAAAACATTTACATGGGACAGCTGATCACCTGTAGGAATGTGATGGTTGCATGTAATTTTCGAACAACCGAACGGGATGACCGAAATAGCAAACGGTGAATATACGGATAAACGTTCCATATTGAATATTATACTCGACGAGAGAAAATTCAGAATTAAACGAACGGACGATGCCGAGATTGAGCCCGACCGACGCCGACTTTACACGAGGGGAAACGGTCGTGGACCGCCATATTGTATTCTACTGTGAGCGTCTCCGCGTTCGGCCTATAAAATATCTATTTATATAAAAAATGAAATTTAAAAGCAATAAAAATGATATTTACCTATTAAAAAGCGACGGATTTTTCCTGACTCGACACACCGGTCGGGTTTTTTATCTGTTTTAAATAAAAAATATCTCTACAACCTTATCGTTGTATAAGACAGAAATCTGTAGACGATTCTTTCGGTTAAATTCCTTTGTCAGTGTGTGTGTGTGTGTAAGATGTACTACATGTATTCATTGAAAATAAATAATATGTATTTGTATTTTACAATACAAAAATAGGGGTGGAAATTTGCTTTCATAATTTTCACAGTTTATTGCCACCCTTAAGGGCTGGTTTAAAAATTTAAACAAAGGGTTTTGCAATTCTATCCACAATCGTATTCCACCGCCAGTTATCCTCGCCATCTTTTCAAAATTCTGTTATTTTCAACACACCGGATACGACGCCCCCACCACCCCCGAATCATCTGCCGAAGGCGGATCTCCCGTCTCTCACCGTAGGTAGTGGGCAGTTTTATACTAGAAAAGCGTAAACTACAAAAGCGAAAACTGGCGGAGCAGGGTGAAGATGTACAACTGTGATGGCGGCAATCGGCTTAAATACAAATTCCGCGGTTCGAAATAGAATTCAGAAGCTTGTGTCTGTCTGTGCGTGTGTTTCTCTCTCTCTCTCTCTCACTCTCTCTCTCTCTCTCTCTCTCTCTTCTCTCTCTCTCGTCTCTCTCTCTCTCTCTCTCCCATCTCTCTCCGTCTCTCTCTCCCGTCTCATCTCTATCTCTCTCTCTCTCTATCGTCTCTCCGATCTCTCTCTCGTCTCTCTCCGATCTCTATATATATATATATCTATCTCTATCTAAGGTCGTCTATCTCCTATATCTAACCGATCTCTCTCTCTCCCGTCTCCCGTCTCTCTCTCTCCTCTCTCTCCTCGTCTCTCTCTCTATCTCCCGTCTCTATCTCTCTCTCCCGTCTCTCGTCTCTCTCTCTCGTCTCTCTGTAAAATCCCGTCTCTCTATCCTATCTCTCTCTCTCTCTATATATATATATATCTCTCTCTCTCCTGTCTGATATCTCCGTCCTCTCTCTCTCTCCGTCTCCCGTCTATAAAATCTCCCACGTCTATATATATATAAAATGTCTCTCTCTCTGTCTCTCTCTATCTCTCTCTCCCGTCTCTCCCTCTATCTCCCTCTCTCTCTCCCGTCTCTCTCCTCTATATCTCTCTCTCTCTCCGTCTCTCTCCTCTCCCGTCCTCCTCTCCTCTCTCTCTCTCTCTATATATATATAAAATATATATATCTCTCTCTATATCTCTATATCTATATCTCTCTATATCTATCTCTCTCTCTCTATCTCTCTATCTCTCTCTACTTTATATATATATATATATATAAATTCCACTAGTATTTTATGAATGTTCTACGCGGTATAGAATACTTCACCGATGCAGATCCGGCCTGCAAATGAAAGTATCGATATTTCTAACTTTAGGTAGAAGATATTTCTGCACTAAACCGATGGAGCAATCGAGGATTTGAAATGTCACGAAATCGAACAATTATTAACATAAACTTTTCCACCTCCATTTTGTAAACAAACGTCGTTACTTAACCTTTCTCCTATTTTGACGCGTATCATATATTAAAAGTTATTTAATATTCGACGCGATAAATTTCAACATTTGTCGGTGTGAGTGAGAAACAGCGATATTTAGAAAATATTTCCTACCTACACCAACTGTCGGTCCGGCACAGTGACATATACACGAATATAAAAGAAATACATAATAGTAGTCGTCGTTATTGACACTATCGTAAAGCTTACGACTGGGCGCATTTATTTCGACAGCGAACGAAGGGAGGGACATTGTCGGAGACCTCTTTCAGAGATCGCTCCTATATATAATATTTTCCAAAAGTGCGATTTCACAAAACGGCCGGTTTTACAGCCGGATAATTGGGCAAGTTTTAGCATTAATTAGAAATATAGGGCAAGCCGCAGCCGAAACTGACTTTTAACCCTTCGGTGTGAACAGCGCCTTTTCGCGCTCCACTATCGACACTTCCCTGAGCTAACAGCGCCTTTTGGTGCCGTCCATTTGTTTTTGAGGACACAACCACATATCGGCAAATGCGCAATTGCACTTTTAAAATAAGGAGAACAAAGCTTTGCAACTCGAGTGTAAAGCTTTCACGAATTTGCCGAGCCTGGGAATGAAAACGCGTAACTCTTTTCATCACTTATTACCGGCACACCACTCAGTATGAATTCCCCGGAAAGAAAAGATGTATCCCCTGCTAGATGTATCCCCAGTTACGATATGGCTGGCCCTGAAAAAATAAAAATATAAAAAGAATCCCAACAGAGGACTATAATAGTAAAGAGAGACAACCCCGAGACGAATATATAATACAAACAATAACAGAAATAGACGGTATACCAGTCAATATAGAAAACAGGAACACCTCGACAAAGGAGAGGGGTAATAACAATATATGGAAAAATAAAAGAAACTACACACGAACTACTAATAGACTTACGAATACAAAACGGTACCGTAACAGAGCTTTTAAAATTAATATGGACAAATGAAACCGGGAAAACTCGAATCAATAAATATATAACTACTTTTAACACAATACAAACACCAACGAACATTGAATACGGTTACCTAAGCATACCGGTAAAAAATACTATGACAGACGAATGCAATGTAAGAACTGTGGTCGCCTAGGACACAGACTCAAACATTGCAAAACAATTTCAACGTCCGTTTTAGTAATGGCCTTGAGAGTCCAAATTTTCTGTTTAAGTCGGTTCTGTTTGAGTCGGGTGGGGATTCCACGTGAGTCGTTTGTCGAGGTGGAGCCCAAGATAGCGAATCTGCTGTTGGGTGGGAATTGGTATATCATTGAACCTACAACTAGTAGACCCACAATACAGGAAACTCATCTACACGATCTACTACAGGAACCTCAACCACACGATCTTCATTAGAAATCTTAAATACACAAGACATGGACATAGATCTCCTACAGGTCCAGACAGAAAAACAACAGTATTAAGACAGAAAGAAAAATATACAAAAATGACTACAATAATACAATGGAACATCGATGGATGCAGAACAAAAAAATGGAACTAGAAACAATAATAACAGAACACAATCCAGACATAATCTTACTCGATGAAACAAACTCGACAGAAACAACGGAAATAAAAATAAATGGCTACAAAATAACATATCGGCATAATACTCAATCAACAAGAAAACCTACGGGAGGACTTGCCATTCTCCATAAACAGGGATTCAGAGCGATAGTAAGAGACATAATCTTCCGGGGATTGCTGCTCAAACTCTGACCGACCGTAACGTAACGATAATTAATATTTATATACCGCCAAACGGACAGATAACATATCAAGATTTATATCAAACACTAAACCACAAGACAAAATATGTAATAGTCGGGAGATATGAACGCCGATAATACCACCTGGCAGTCGTACAAAACTGACAAACGAGGCAGACTACTTCGACAAGTCCTGGACGACTTAGACACGATAATATTAAATGACGATCAACAAACCCGCATTACAACGGATAACGTAAACTCAATAATAGATCTGACACGTCCAACAACAAATACGGTACAACGCTCAACCGGGACCAGACTAAATGATAATTATACATCGGACCACTACGACAACAATAATACTTGGACAACCATAAAAAAAACTATATTCCCCGGCATGCGACGGTGGCTATGTCACCCTAGCAGACTGGGAAATATACACAGATAACCTAAAATTGAAAATACAGATTGACGCTCCAATAAACGGACAAATACAAATACAGAAAACACAAAATAATACAAGCGATGACCGATGCCATACCTAAAATGCAAAAAAAAACGATATAGGTAAAACCACAACCGAAAACCCCACGGTGGAATGCAGATTGTCAGGAAGCCATCGGAGAGAAAAGAAAAGCACTACGACAATAGCAAAACATAGAACACCAGATCTCGGGAGGAAAGCTTTCGGATCGGCCGTAAATATAACACCCGAATTAGACCCAACTCTGATCACTTTTATCTCGCCCGCCGTCGTCAGACATTCCTGCAACAGAATTTGATGAAAACAATCGGTTTTCATAAAACAGTTCGATAGAGCCGTGCCCCAATTCATGACCCGTGCCCAGGAAGGTTAGGTTATATAACCGATAGAATATAACTCTAATATTACGGTCATTTTTTACATATATTTGAATTCATTTTTGGCCATCCTCACTGTCACTGGTACTTTGGCGCTGTTGTACCAGAGCGGTGATCGGGCAAAAGACCGGACCGGCGAGAGGCGATCTACTGTATTCCAACCTCCGACCAGACCACACACACAGCCATTCCAAACTGTAATATCTCATGTCCCGATTGTACTTAGAGGTAATTTTGCGAAAAATAACTCGTCCGCTTACGATATCCGTGTATATTTGTTTGGGCGACAGCTGTGTCGGCCAGCACCAAAACTGTCTTCAGACCGGACCTGCGAAAAATACAAGACTACAGCGGTATTTTAAAATGACTCGACACTGCGTTATAATAAATAAAAATAAAGATTAAGTTAAAGATATATATATATATATATATATATATATATATATATATATATATATATTTTCAACCCGCCGTAGCCATAGGGCAAGTGTATCTCACTGTGTGTCATGTTAACCAAATATCACGGTTAAAGTTGTTTTCATTTTTACGTTTGTTCTGCCGCATCTCTAATTATTAACTAGTCTCTCCGTTTTGTAACTACAAGTAGTTAGATTTGTATTTATTGTCCAGAGTAATACGATATTATATTTAAATATTTGACGCTATTCCATTTACCCAGAAGGCGCTTTGCCGAGTTTGCCTTCTTCGAAAAGTTTCGATGTCCTCAAATTTATGAAAGTTTCCGTACCGTCTTGTACTAAAAACGGATACCCTTTTCCGAAATTTCACCCGCACTCCATCTACAGTGACCCCAAAGTGAGTACACTTTCGAACGTATTAATAAATTTAGAACAGTATTTTGATACCGGACCGAGCTTTTTCTGGGAAGGAGTTGGTTAATTATTTAAAATTATAAATAATTTCTCAGGTTTTTATATAAATGCTTTATACCGGATTTCGTTATGAAATTTGTAAACGGGCGTAATCCTACCGGGAAGTACCGCACACATAACTCTAAATGATACATACTTCGAGTATCGACGCTGAACTCCGTTCCAGTAGCCGGTCGTGGATATTTTATACGCGTTCATTAAAAAAATACATCGACAGTAGACGACCCCTGTCGGGCGGTGAGAAGGAACTTGTTGAAAATTTCAGAGTAGGATTCCGACCGACTGGAAAGTAAAAAAAAATATATTAATACCCTCGCTAATTATAGACGATAAATAAAACAACGGCTGCGTTAAGAAGAGAGTTTGTGTGAATCTAGGCTTTATCACATTCGGGTAATATTTTGGTCCTCTGCACCGTCTCTATAGAAATGGAATTTCTATAGAAAATCTACGCGACGTAGATCTATTTCAACCGTTGTTGAATACTCCTTTTCACACGACGGTCAGGAGCAGATTTAGTTCTACAAATCCGCTCAAACTCATCACACTTGTCGGAACTCGGTCTGAGATACATAATGTTCTTTCCACATTCAGGACCACATACCAATCAAAGATTCGTACATATCTCAATATGCACTCTTTCAGGGGACTCATGCCTCAAACTCTCACGACACGTCGAAAAAATACAGATTCTCCATACCTTTCCATAACCACAGAAGACGTCATGCTCCTATAAGCGAAATAATAATAATAAGCTAATAACAAAAATCGATATATCGGGTCGACAACTAAGTAATTGCGGAAGTCACCGCGACAAGTGGCGTTGTACATATTTCTAAGTACGTCAACATCTACGTGCACAGATAAGCCCCGTAGATGGTTTTGAATAGGCGTATAAGATACGTTCGGCTTCTCTGCAATGAACCTTGTTGAACTATGTTGTCGAATCAATAACGGCCTTTCTTATCTCCACCGGACGTCGACAGCGCTTATCATCTTTTAATGAAAAATTCTCCCCGACTGGAATTTTGTGAACGCTGCCGTTCTCTTAACGCTTTGTCACCGTACACGGCGTACAACACGTTCTGTGAGGCGTTAACACGTTTGCGACAATAGAAAGAAAATGTGACGGAAATGCTGATTTCGGTTCATCGTGTTTTAGATTTTTATACACACACACACACACACACACACACACACAATTCAACGGGGCAATGTAATTATGATACCGAATGTTTCAGAAAGGACCAAATAATAACGCATCAAAGAATCTTATCTGTGCAAAGATGTTGTACTTAAAAATATGAACAACGCCACTTGTCGCGGGGCGAATTCAGCAATTGCTCAGTTGGGTCGACCTGATATAACCTCGCCTATTACGTCAGTTATTACGGTTTCGAAACTATCCGATGCTACCGGCTTTCGATATCATTCACGGGGGCAACCCCATAATTTTCAGTTTTATCCCGCAGTCGAATAACTATAACTGTCCTAGTAAGTACATACAATAGGGATAGTTAGGTTATAACAGCTGTATAACCTTACAGTCGAGTGGTGGTTGGGAGAAAATTTCCGAACTATACTTGACGACGCTTACAACTGAAAATATTTTCAGTAACATTAAATGTTACGATAAAATATTAGAATAAAAATATTGAGAATTTTTATCTTTATTATATATATTCTCATTCGGTCCTGAAATTATAACCTTTGTATATATATGTTATACACCGATCGACAGCGTATACATTAATATATCGGACGAGCTTAAAAAAAATTGAAACCCGCCGTCGTATATCGTAATATATTTTCGATGCTGTCGGAGTGATTTTAGATTTTGAGAATGAAAAACGATATTTGCTGTTAAGAATCCCTCCGCTCGGATAAACGCTTCGTGAGGTTTGGACTTTGGGGGCGCAAAATGGCGGCGCGTGAATAATAATAATAATAATAATAAATCGAAGGTTTTCTAACTACGCTCAGTTTTGCCAACTGCGATTATTTTCTACTATTTCCACTATTGATAAGGATGAAACGCCCAATATGGCAAAGTGTGATGTTGTATTCAATATCCCACCCCGTAAGGTGCCGGGTAGTATTTGGTCTACCCCAATAACAATAACAACTACAATCCATCCCGACCGCCTATAGAACTCGAATAATCGTTTCATTTTAATATTACCATTTATATTCGTAACTGATATCCGTTAACGCTGCCACCGTGTTTAGTTCAGTTACATAATATAGGCCTTTCAATCCTTTCGCATATGTACCGTCGTGTTCTCTCTTCTCTCTCTCTCTCTCTCTCTCTCTCTCCTCCTCCTCTCTCTCTCTCTCTCTCCTCCCTCTCTCCTCTCTCTCTCTCTCTCTCTCTCCCTCCCTCCCTCCCTCCCTCCCTCTCTCCCTCCACTCCCTCTCTCCCTCCCTCCACTCCCTCCCTCCTCCCTCCCTCCCTCCCTCCCTCCTCCACTCTCTGCCTCCTCCTCCTCCCTCCCACTCTCCCCTCCATCATCATCCCTCATCATAACTATCCTGATTCTAATCCCTCCCTCCTCCATCCTCCCTCCCTCCTCCCTCCCTCCCTCCCTCCACTCACTCCTCCCTCCCTCCACCCCTCTCCTCCCTCACTCTTCCACTCCACTCCATTCCACTCCAATCCCTCTCTCCACTCCCTCCCTCCCTCCCTCTCCCTCCATCCCTCTCTCTCACTCCTCCTCATACCCTCCTCCATCCCTCCCTCCCTGAAAAGTTGTCCCACTTTCATACACCAACATATTTACATATATATATATATATATATATATATATATATATATATATATATATATATATATATATAGTATGTGTGTGTGTGTGTGTGTGTGTGTGTGTGTCTCCACTCCCTCACTCCACTCCACTCATCCTCACTCCACTCCATCACTCTTCACTCCATCCACTCCATCACTCCACTCCATCATCATCCACTCGTGTTTATCCGTCATCCCTCCCACTCCATCATCATCACCATCACATCATCATCAGATCACTCATCACTCCTAAATATATATATATATAACTATCATATATCATCCATATCATATATATATCATATATATATATATATATATATATATATATATATATATATAATCTCTATCTCTCTCTCTCTCTCTCTCTCTCTCTCTCTCTCTCTCTCTCTCTCTCTCTCTCCCTTTTATTAATAAAGGTAATAAAGGTTCCTAAAAAAAAAAATATTTTATGAATGTTCTAAGCAGTATAGAATATTTCCGATGCAGATTAAGCCTGCAAATGAAAGTATCGATATTTCTCGAGGTTAAATAACTTTAGGTAGAAGATATTTCTGCAATAAACCGATTGAGGATTTGAAATGTCACGAAATCGAACAATTATTAACATAAACATTTCCACCTCCATTTTGTAAACAAACGTCGTTACTTAACCTTTCTCCTATTTTGACGCGTATCATATATTAAAAAGTTATTTGATATTCGACGCGATAAATTTCAACAATTGCCAGTGTGAGTGAGAAACAGCGATATTTAGAAAATATTTCCTACCTAAACCAACTGACTGTGTAAATTCTCAGATTGGGCGACATGTCGGTCCGGCACAGTGAGATATACACGAATATAAAAGAAATACATAATAGTAGTCGTCGTTATTGACACTATCGTAAAACTTACGACTGGGCGCATTCATTTCGACAGCGAACTAAGGGAGGGACACTGTCGGAGACCTCTTTCAGAGATCGCTCCTATAAATATAATATTTTCCAAAAGTGCGATTTCACAAAACGGCCGGTTTTACAGCCGGATAATTGGGCAAGTTTTAGCATTAATTGGAAATATAGCGCAAGCCGCAGCCGAAACTGACTTTTAACCCTTCGGTGTGAACAGCGCCTTTTGGCGCCATCCATTTGTTTTTGAGGACACAACCAGATATCGGCAAATGCGCAATTGCACTTTTAAAATAAGGAAAACAAAGCTTCGCAACTCGAGTGTAAAGCTTTCATGAATTTGTCGAGCCGAGCAATGAAAAGGCTCGGTAACTCTTTTCATCATTTATTACCGGCACACCACTCAGTATGAATTCCCGGAAAGAAAAGATGTATCCCCAGTTAAGATATGGCTGGTCCTGAAAAAATAAAAATATAAAAAACCCAACAGGGCACTATAATAGTAAAGACAGACAACCCCTGAGACGAAAATATAATACAAACAATAACAGAAATAGACAGTATACCAGTCAATATAGAAAAACAGGAACACCTCGATAAAAGCAGAGGCGTAATAACAATAAATGGAAAAATAAAAGAAACTACAAACGAACTACTAACAGACTTACGAATACAAAACGGTACCATAACAGAGCTTTTAAAATTAATACGGACAAACTAAATGAAACCGGAAAACTCGAATCAATAAATATATAACTACTTTTAACACAATACAAACACCAACAAAAATTGAATACGGTTACCTAAGCATACCAGTAAAAAATACTATGACAGACGAATGCAATGTAAGAAGTCGCCTGTAAGAACATTGCAAAACAGAACATAACTGTTCCAAATGCCACTATATAGATACAGGAGAATGCCCCAAGACCCGAGATGCATTGACTGCATCAGGAGAATCAGGAGCCTCTTTCCACAAAAATTGTAGCAAAAGACAGGAAATAGAAAAATCATAAAAATAAAGACAGACAATATTATCACCTTCGAAGATTGTGCAGAAAGCTGCACAATAACAGTTATGCGAAAAAGGCGGAACCTGCACAAAACCAATTACACCCACGACAAAAACAAAATAACCCGAAGCAGCGTAGGAATGAACACAGAAAAATAACAGAAACAGAAACGACTAACACAGACAAACAAAATCCCATACACGAGCCTAACAAAATTTTAGCCTCACTTATTTTATATTGTTTCGTGCTGTATTCGTTTTGTATATATATATATATATATATATATATATATATATATATATATATATATATATATATATATATGTATATATTAGTACCCCAAAAGTGATCAACATTTTGACTTTGGAATTCATTTTGTTTTGCTAAAAAAAGAAATTTTAATTATTAATCTACTATATATTGACCGATATTATCGACAACTCTCCGCTGCCACTTTTCCGCCAAATTTTCCAGATTCCCTCTCTTGAGGAACTCCTGGAGACCGAAATACATCTTATCAAATTGTCGATTACTTTTGGGTAAACCCTAATATATAGGCGTAAAATGAATGTAATTAGCACTAACACTACTGTTAACGAGACGGAAACGGGCGCCGATAACACTGTCCCGGGATACGAGCGACGGCAAACCGCCGTCTTCAGTAGTCGCGAAGGGCGGACACAACGGAAGAGATCACCGAGACAGAGAGGACCTTTTCAATGTATGTCTTTTAGATGTAAATATATACCGCAGCTATTTATTATATATTATCCGGGCCCCCTTTGTAAAAAATAAAGGGTGGCCGAAATCAACGCAAGATTTTCAATTCGCCACAATTCTTGCAGTAAAATCGGCAAACAAATGGAGTTTGTTACACGATAGAACAACACGTTTTCATTGTTGAAAATATTCATAAAAATAATGAAAGTTTGGTGGCCACGGTTCGATTCAAATCTCGTGTTAATTTTGGGACATCCTTTACACATTTTGTACATAAAATAATAATAATATATTCTAATGTTATATACATATACGTACGTGAATGAATGTAAAAACACACCCCACCAAAAAAAAAAATTTTTTGAATAGCTGTTACATGTATATTTTGTTTTACTTATCTCGGCCTCTCATATTGTTATATTGAAATATATATATATATATATATATATATATATATATATATATATATATATATATATATAAACTTCTAATATAATATTATTTACAGAATTGTCTTAATTTGTATGCGATCCGAGACACGATTTTCTTCCTTATTTTCCTTTCGACATCAGTGGAGAGATAAACTGACATTTTTCAGGGTTTGTAACTGGGTTTTCCTTCCAGCCGTTTCAGAACTTGGATACCATATATATATATATATATATATATATATATATATATATATATATAATTATCGGTAATTTGTCGAAACGAATAAGCCTCAATACACGGAGGAATTACATCAAATTTTCCTATAGTAGGGTTCTCTGAATTGAACCCCGATTTACGGTCGTACCCCGACGACAGAACCGGTGACAGTTACGAAACGTCGGTACCAGAAATCGTCACTGGGAAAGTAAAAGGATCATTGATATTCGGGAAAATATCAGGATCTGTATCGGGAGGATATGAGATTCGAGTAGGTAGGATTATGCCGCGTTCCCGTGCCGTGCTGCCACAGGGTGGCGATTTCTGGAACTACCAGCGGCCGCATCACAATTTCCCGTGCGGTGCTACCACCCGGCGGCGATTTCAGGAACTAACAGCGACCTCATGAATAGTTCCCGTGTGGTGCTACCACCCGGTGGCTATTTCAGGAACTAACAGCGGCCTCATCAAAATTTCCCGTGCGGTGCTGCCACCCGACGGCGATTTCAGGAACTAACAGCGGCCTCATCAAAATTTCCGTGCACTGCTACCACCCGGTGGCTATTTCAGGAACTACTAGCGGCCGCATCAAAATTTCCCGTGCAGTGCTGCCACCCAGCGGCAAAATCCCGAACTACCGGCGGCCTCATCAAAATTTCCCTTGCACTGCTGCCCCCAGTGGAAATTTCACCAACTAAAACTGTCAGTCATTACCAACGTTTTTTTGTTTTTTTTAATTAAAAGCCCGAATCGCCTTCAGCATATGGTAATCGATACCGATAGTACACTTTAGAACAACACTTTAGAACAACACTTTAGAACACAACATAAACCCTATCAAAAACAATACGAAGACAACCATAAAGAACGAACAGAAAAATACAGAAATGACAAACCTGGAACATCGAACAAAACTGAACAGACTAACAAACACAGTAACATCGACCTACCCTCAAGAACACCTACAATTAGTAGACCCAATACAGGAAACTCATCTACACGATCTACTATAGGAACCTCATCCACACGATCTTCATTAGAAATCTTAAATACACAAGAAATGGACATAGATCTCCTACAATCCAGACAGAAAACCACAGTATTAAGACAGAAAGAAAAAATACACAAAAATGACTACAATAATAGATGCAGATAAAAAAAAACGGAACTAGAAACAATAATAACAGAACACAATCCAGACATAATCTTACTCAATGAAACACACTTGACAGAAACAACGGAAATAAAAATAAATGGCTACAAAATAACATACCGGCATAATAATCAATCAACGAGAAAACCTACGGGAGGACTTGCCATTCTCCATAAACAGGGATTCGGAGCGATAGTAAGAGACATAATCTTTCGGGGATTGCTGCTCAAACTCTGACCGACCGTAACATAACGATAATTACTATTTATATACCGCCAAACGGACAGATAACGTATCAAGATTTATATCAAACACTAAACCACAACACAAAATATGTAATAGTCGTGGGAGATATGAACGCCGATAATACCACCTGGCAGTCATACAAAACTGACAAACGAGGCAGACTACTTCGACAAGTCCTGGACGACTTAGACACGATAATATTAAATGACGATCAACAAACCCGCATTACAACGGATAACGTAAACTCAATAATAGATCTGACACGTCCAACAACAAATACGGTACAACGCTCAACCTGGACCAGACTAAATGATAATTATACATCGGACCACTACCCGACAACAATAATACTTGGACAACCACAAAAAACTATATTCCCGGCACGCCACGGTGGCTATGTCACCTAGCAGACTGGGAAATATACACAGATAACTTAAAACTGAAAATACCAATTGACGCTCCAATAAACGGACAAATACAAATATTAGAAACGCAAATAATACAAGCGATGACGGACGCCATACCTAAAATACAAAAGAACGACATAGTAAACCACGACCGAAAACCCCACGGTGGAATGCAGATTGTCAGGAAGCCATCGGAGAGAAAAAGAAAAGCACTACGACAATAGCAAAAACATAGAACAGCAGATCTCGGGGAGGAAAGCTTTCGGATCGGTCGTAAATATAACACCCGAATTAGACCCGAGTCCAAGCACTTTTATCTTGCCCGCCGTCGTCAGACATTCCTGCAACAGAATTTGATTAAAACAATCGGTTTTCATAAAACAGTTCGATAGAGCCGTGCCCCAATTCAAGACCCATGCCCGGGAAGGTTTGGTTATGTAACCGATAGAATATAACTAATATTAGAGTCAATTTTTTTACATATATTTGAATTCATTTTTGGCCATCCTCACTGTCACTGGTACTGCGGTGCTGTTGTACCAGAGCGGTGATCGGGCAAAAGACCGGACCGGCGAGAGGAGATCTACTGTATTCCAACCTCCGACCAGACCACACACAGGCAGTCCAAACTGTAATATCTCATGTCCCGATTGTACTTAGAGGTAATTTTGCGAAAAATAACTCGTCCGCTTACGATATCCGTGTATATTTGTTTGGGCGACAGCGGTGTCGGCGGAGCTGACGGAGCTGACGGAGCGGCACTACGACGGGAGGTATTCCTCTTGACGACAGCCCGTCTTTAGGAAACAGAGCACTCTCTCTCGAGACTCCGGCTACCGACTTTCCGTCACAGTCGGTAGTTAGACGACTCGACGCCCCGACAACGCTCCAATTCGGACTTTTCAATTTTCCATCTTTTGCCCTCACCACCACCACCAATGTCATCTGATCCAGCCCTCTTCGACATCGTACGCTTTGCGTCTCCGATGAATCCTGAAACGGAACAACTGATAAATGCCTGAGAATATTCGACGACGGACCGCAAATCTACCGCCTTTTCAACCAGTTTTTTATTGAATAACCTGCGATTTAACCGGTAAGAATTAAACGTATATTATAGATAGATTGTAAAAAAGATAAAACGAAGAGAGGAACCGGCAGAATGAAACAGAGAAATATAAAAAACTACTAAAATCTGAAAAATAAACATTTCGGAACACGGAACATAGAGAACAACGGGCGGATATCGGCAAATGGAAAACTGTAAATAATAGATTAACAAAAAAAGGATCGATACACAACGATTAATAATACTGAGCACGGTACGAAATTATTTTTAAAATATATATAAACATTGAAAATTAAAGCTTCGGTAACCCTAACCCTCCCCAGATGTTTTGTAACCTCCCTTTGCCCTTTTTTTTAGGCCGGGTTCGTACGGATTTTTTTCAAAATATATTCTCAAAATATATAGCGAACAAATCGCTAATAATACTGCTACTCATCGGAACGTATCGCGGTCAGAGACATATCCCTGGGGGAGGATAATTGAGGACGGTTCGATCGACTCTGAAACTGAATTCGCTTGTAAAGTTATTCCAATTTAAATTTAAATCTACCGCCGGCGGGTTGTGTGATTGTGTTGCCGCGCTTTTTGTCGCCGATTGCGACAATATACCACTGCTCTCGGATATACAAGTTTTATTTCTAAAGCCCGACCAAAATTATCTTCGACTAATCGGAAACTTGTTTACCGGACGCTTGGTAGTATTTTTCTCCCTTCAGAGCAAATACTCTAGAATCATATGTTACTGTGTTTTGCAATCATATATTTTGAGCCCTTAAAATTGCGATGATCACCCCGAAATGTATTCTTATTTTCAATTTTAGAACACACACACACACACACACACACACACACACACTTTTATCTTTTTTCGCCAATTTGTTTTTTTGAATCCTACAAGACATTCTTTCGATTTTTTCTTTTTTATTTTTTGAAAACCTTCTTTTGCCCCTTTTTCCCATTTGTTTTAATTTCGAAGCGATGTACAGGAAATAATCAACGAGCAAAGTATTTAGTCTACAGTCCATTGTATTTATCGAACCGATACGGATGCTGACAATTGGTTATATATGTGCCTTCTATAATATTTCTACTGATCGAAGATCGGTTTGTACATTTTGGACGAACAGTTTTGGAAATCGTTTTCGGAAATTCGTAATCGCGTGTTTTGTGGAGGTTATTGTTGACCTGTCCCGTTTTGTAATTTCCACACCGATTAATTGTCGGAATCTAAAGAAGATTCCACCGCGCCAAGCAGGACTCTGCCTAGTGTTTATATATTGCCGCTATTCGTTAAGATGCCCTTTGATATTTTCAACAGACACGGGGCGGCTCCTTTCTGAGAGAATTGAATTAGAAGTGACAGAGGAATTTAACCGAAAGAATAGTTTACAGATTTCTTTTCTTATACAACGATAACGTTGTAGAGATATTTTTTATTTGAAAACAGATAAAAAACCCGACCGATGAGTGAAGTCAGGAAAAATTCGTCGCTTTTTAATAGGTAAATAACATTTTTATTAATTTTAAATTTCATTTTTTATATAAATAAATATTTTATAGGCCGAACGCGGAGACGCTCACAGTAGAATACAATATGGCGGTCCACGACCGTTTCCCTCGTGTAAAGTCGGCGTCGGTCGGGCTCAATCTTGGCATCGTCCGTTCGTTTAATTCTGAATTTTCTCTCGTCGAGTATAATATTCAATATGGAACGTTTATCCGTATATTCACCGTTTGCTATTTCGGTCATCCCGTTCGGTTGTTCGAAAATTACATGCAATCATCACATTCCTACAGGTGATCAGCTGTCCCATGTAAATGTTTTTATGTATACCTATACCTATATATCTATCTATCTATCTTTCTATCTATATATGTATATATATAAAGTAAGTCTTGTTCTGTAAGCGGAGTAAATAGAGGGAGGATAAACTATAAACTATAATATATATATATATATATATATGAGTTGTTCTTTCCTGTAGGGAATAAGAAACAGTTTAGCAGAGGGGAAAGAAATGCGTTTACTCTCTAAAACCGATGCACAAGAGAAGTGCACAGAGAACACGATGTTGCACACCACTCACCGGCCACACTCGACTGCCCGGTGTTTTGTAAAACATTAATACATCGAATGCTGTATATCGCATCCAATTGTACATTGTCGGCTTTATTGTACTTGAGGTAATGTCGGCAGTATTCTCGGTACTTAGGTTATTACGCGTAGGCCGCTATTTTAGAGCGCGCTCCGACGGTTAGGGGGTTCGTAAATATTTTATTTTCCCACTTTCCTTATCTCGATACAATTCGATCCCTGACGAGTCGTAAAACCGGTCCCCGAAAACGTTTCGGAACGACACGACGATTCCTGACGTTTGACAGTTGAGCGCAGGTTCAATTTTGTAGATCTAGATTCCGTAGGTCGAATACCCGGCGTATGTGGGGCTCTGCAAACTGTGAGAAATAAAAAACATCGAGGAACCGCTCGTCATCGTCTAGAGTGCTAGTTGTCGCTGAATACGTGTGGCTATCGGGAGTGGCAGCGCGCGCGTTTAACTCAATCCTGGCCGACATCGCTGCCTTTCGCGAGGCTGAACACAATAACACAACTTGTCATAATAGCGTGTAACTCGAATGCGGTTAGTCAATTAAAATCGGGTCACTGTTATGATATGCCGGCCGAAGAGCTGACTGCCGGCGTCGTCGTAGCAAATTCAAATCTTGCGTTCATTTTGGGACACCCTTTATATTTTATATATATATATATATATATATATATATATATATATATGCTATTTTATTTATTTTTCATAAACTCTTCAGTCGGACCCTGATGACGGAACCAGTAAGGGATTCTTCCCGCAACATTAGGCTATCCTACCTACAATAAGCCAGTTCTGAATTAGTGACAGTTATCTATTAACGCACGAATTTATTCGTACGCTGTTTTAATCGTAGTACAATTAACTGTTAGCAGTTAACAGGAATAATAACTATTTTAATTGTTCGGCTATATCTGTTATTGTTTGTCTGCTGTCAGTTTGTTGTCTGAAACTAAATTTCTATGTCCATTCATGGGAATGTCTATTCACATGGGAATTCACCGACAAGTGGCGTGCGTTGTACATATATTTAAGTACGTCGACATCTTTGCACAGATGAGCCGTAGACGGTTCTGAATGCACGTATAAGGTACGTGACGGCTTCTCTGCAATGTCCCACTGTGAACTATGGCGAATAATGTCGAATAATGGCCTTATTCGGTCATCGTCGACCTCCACCGGACGTCCAGAGCGATCCTCGTCTTTTAATGAAAATTTCCGAACCAGTACTGACACTGCGGTTCTTTTAAGTCTTCATCACCGTACACTTTTTATGAGCCCGCCAGGCATTAACACCTTTGCAAAATAAAATATATGTATATGCATATATATATATATATATATACATTCCGGGAGAACGTCACACTACTCGAGTTAATATTCGTGATATTCGATCGAGGTTTGTTTCTAATCGTCTTTTTGCTTTCCCTACCGGAATTACATATATATGTACGTACTTATACTATAATGGGAAATATTTACAGTGTGTTTCGATTCCCCCGTACTTTCTTTATATAAATATTTATATAATTATATATACATGTACACACTTGTACTATAATGTGAAATATCTACAGTGTGTTTTCGATTCGTTTAAATTTAAATAAATGTGTTTCGGTTCAAACATTGTTCACACCAGAGCCATTTTCGGTAGAAATTCCACCCCGTACTTTCTTTATATAAATATTTATATAATTATATATGCATGTACATACTTTTACTATAATGGGAAATATTAACAGTATTTTTTCGATTCGTTTAAATTTAAATAAATGTGTTTCGGTTCAAACATTGTTCACACCGGAGCCATTATCGGTAGAAATTCCCCCCCGTACTTTCTTTATATAAATATTTATATAATTATATATGCATGTACATACTTGTACTATAATGGGAAATATTTACAGTGTGTTTTCGATTCGTTTAAATTTAAATAAATGTGTTTCGGTTCAAAAATTGTTTGGACGGTAGCTATTTTATGTTGAAATTCCCCCCCGGACTTTCTTTATATAAATATTTATATAACTATATATCCATGTACATACTTGTACTATAATGGGAAATATTTACGGTATGTTTTCGATTTGTTTAAATTTAAATAAATGTGTTTCGGTTCAAACATTGTTCACACCAGAGCCATTTTCGGTGAAATTCCACCCGTACTTTCTTTATATAAATATTTATATAATTATATATGCATGTACATACTTTACTATAATGGGAAATATTAACAGTATTTTTCGATTCGTTTAAATTTAAATAAATGTGTTTCGGTTCAAACATTGTTCACACAGGCCATTATCGGTAGAAATTCCCCGTACTTTCTTTATATAAATATTTATTTAATTATATATCCATGTACATACTTGTACTATAATGGGAAATATTTACAGTGTGTTTTCGATTCGTTTAAATTTAAATAAATGTTTTCGGTTCTAAAATTGTTACCATTTCTGTAGAAATTCCCCATTACTTTCTTTATATAAATATTTATATAATTATATATGCATGTACATACTTGTACTATAATGTGAAATATTTACAGTGTGTTTTCGATTCGTTTAAATTGAAATAAATGTGTTTCGGTTCTAAAATTGTTTGGACGGTAGCTATTTTATGTTGAAATTCCCCCGTACTTTCTTTATATAAATATTTATATAATTATATATGCATGTACATACTTGTACTATAATGTGAAATATTTACACTATGTTTTCGATTCGTTTAAATTTTAAATGTGTTTCGGTTAAATAAATGTGTTTCTTTATATAAATATTTATATAATTATATATGGTACATACTTTCTATAATGTGAAATTGTTCACACGGTAGCTATTTTATGTTGAAATTCCCCCCCACTTTCTTTATATAAATATTTATATAATTATATATGCATGTACATACTTGTACTATAATGTGAAATATTTACAGTGTGTTTTCGATTCGTTTAAATTGAAATAAATGTGTTTCGGTTCAAAATTGTTTCACAGAGCCATTTTCGGTAGAAATTCCCCCGTACTTTCTTTATATAAATATTTATATAATTATATATGCATGTACATACTTGTACTATAATGAAATATTTACAGTGTGTTTTCGATTCGTTTAAATTTAAATAAATGTGTTTCGGTTCAAACATTGTTCACCAGTAGCCATTTTATGTTGAAATTCCCCATACTTTCTTTATATAAATATTTATATAATTATATATGCATGTACATACTTGTACTATAATGGAAATATTTACAGTGTGTTTTCGATTCGTTTAAATTTAAATAAATGTGTTTCGGTTCAAAATTGTTTGGACGGTAGCTATTTTATGTTGAAATTCCCCGTACTTTCTTTATATAAATATTTATATAATTATATATGCATGTACATACTTGTACTATAATGGAAATATTTACAGTGTGTTTTCGATTCGTTTAAATTTAAATAAATGTGTTTCGGTTCAAAATTGTTTGAGCTATTTTATGTTGAAATTCCCCCCATTTTTCTTTATATAAATATTTATATAATTATATATGCATGTACATACTTGTACTATAATGGGAAATATTGACAGTGTCTTTCGATTCGTTTAAATTTAAATAAATGTGTTTCGGTTCAAAATTGTTTACAGGGCCATTTCGTGAAATTCCCCCATTACTTTCTTTATATAAATATTTATATATTATATATCCATGTACATACTTGTACGTTTTCGATTCGTTTAAATTTAAATAAATGTTTCGGTTCAAAATTGTTCGCGAGGTAGCTATTTTATGTTGAAATTCCCCGTACTTTCTTTATATAAATATTTATATAATTATATATGCATGTACATACTTGTACTATAATGTGAAATATTTACAGTGTTTTCGATTCGTTTAAATTTAAATAAATGTGTTTCGGTTCAAAATTGTTCACACAGAGCTATTTTCGGTGAAATTCCCCCGTACTTTCTTTATATAAATATTTATATAATTATATATGCATGTACATACTTGTACTATAATGTGAAATATTTACAGTGTGTTTTCGATTCGTTTAAATTTAAATAAATGTGTTTCAGTTCAAAAATTGTTTGGACGGTAGCTATTTTATGTTGAAATTCCCATACTTTCTTTATATAAATATTTATATAATTATATATGCATGTACATACTTGTACTATAATGTGAAATATTTACAGTGTGTTTTCGATTCGTTTAAATTTAAATAAATGTGTTTCGGTTCAAAATTGTTCACACAGAGCTATTTTGTAGAAATTCCCCGTACTTTCTTTATATAAATATTTATATAATTATATATGCATGTACATACTTGTACTATAATGGGAAATAGTGTGTTTTACGTTTAAATTTAAATAAAGTGTGTTCAAAATTTTCGATTAGTTTACTTTCTTATATAAATATTTATATAATTATACATACTTGTACTATAATGGAAATATTTACAGTATGTTTTCGATTCGTTTAAATTTAAATAAATGTGTTTGGTTCAAAATTGTTTGGACAGTAGCTATTTTATGTTGAAATTCCCCCGGACTTTCTTTATATAAATATTTATATAATTATATATGTGTCACACATACTTGGCATACTATAATGTGGAATATTTACAGTGTGTTTTCGATTCCCCCGTTTAAATTTAAATAAATGTGTTTGGTTCAAAATTGTTCAGACATTCTTTATTTTGGTAGAAATTCCCCAATATATAAATATTTATATAATTATATATGCATGTACATACTTGTACTATAATATATTGACAGTATCTTTTCGATTCGTTTAAATTTAAATATGTGTTTCGGTTCAAAATTGTTAGCTATTTTATGTTGAAATTCCCCCATACTTTCTTTATATAAATATTTATATAATTATATATATGCCTTGTACTATATTGAAATATTTACATATATATATATAGCATCCTATATTTATATATCTGCATATATATATATATATATATATATATATATATATATATATATATATATATATATATATATTGTCCACATCTGTCTGTTCTTTATAACACAAGATCTAGACAACAAAATAACTAAAAGTTTTAACGTACACAAAATTACACAGATGTTCTTAAATAGGTTTAGCTTGAATAAACCTCAAAAAAAAAAAAAAAATATATATATTTCGACTGAAATATTAGGTTCAATACAAACATACGGTCAAGATTTAAGACAACCAATATCAATTTTTTATTTGCATTTTTACAAGCAAATAATACATAACAAATATCACATTACCTACTACATTTACTTGATAAATTCTCATAATTGCCCTTCTTCATCATGCCTAAGAGAAAAAGAGCTCTCCAGTTTGAAGATCTGTTGAGAAAAGTGTGAGAGAAATTAAAGCGTAACACATACACTGAGACATGTCAAGTGGGACTGTTGGAAGATGATTCTCTTGGTATCGGGCTGGAAGAGGCAGCTTTCTAGTCACCAGCACAATAAACCTCTTTGCCATTTTGGTTGCCGTATGCCAAACACTACCTGGGAAAATTACAAAGACATGACAGAGACTTTAGATGGGAGATCCGCCAGAATATTTCTGTAGGCTCTCTTTAACAATACTCTTTTAATCTTTATAGAAGATCGAGTGAAAGAGGAAGATTGTCTTTTTGGCACCAATGGCAGGTCGACTTTTCTCAATTTGCTATTGGCTTTTTGGGAAGAGAGAACAGCTGTGGCTGTTGCTTCCTCTGCATAGCGAGCTCTGCTTACAGGTGGTCGAACAGCAATTCGGCCTCAAGCTGTCACCGGACTCGGCTAGATCAGAATGCCACGCAATATTGTGGATAGAATTGCAAAACCTGTCCAGGTGACCTATATATGTATATATATATATATATATATATATATATATATAATATATATATAATATATATATATATATCTAAAAGTACCGAGACCGTTTCCGACGAGTAGATTGTTTTTCCTATATAACTTTCAATTCGTCGAATAATTCGTTTTGTTTTTCCGACAATTATTCGTTCATATTATATAACGGTAATGACCGATAGGCCCCTACGGACCACCGCTGGCTAGACTTTCTCCGTTCAGGCCTCTGAACCACTCGCTCGATTGCTTTTCCACCGTATATATCAATCGCTTATGACTTCCCTGACCGGTAGAGTCACGGAGCAGAAGAGAATGGCTATTTTTAACTGTGAAAGAGAGTGAGTAAGTGTGTAACCGTTTTTAACAATTTCTTTCAATTCCTACGGACAAATAAAATTAAATATAAACTAGTTCGGTATAGATTCGTTGCACTATATCGGGGTATATAAATCGATAGACTATTCGAAACATATTTCTATTTAAGAAAACCTTTAGCGGTATACTTTTTGGATAACATTTTCTTAAATAATGTATACAATTTTGTTCTCGAATGTTTTATACGAATCCCGGTTAAGAAATAAAAGTCATCGCGATTAATACTTGAAAAATGCGTAAAAGGTAAAATATAACCTAGTTCGTGTGTGAAATATTTGTAAAATGGTTTTGAAAGTAGTTCCAAATAAATTTTTCTACGACAAAATACTGGACATCGATGATTTATTTTTTAGATAATTATTTACGAGGAAAAATATTTAAAAGCGATTTCAATCAGTTCGGATAACCTTATAACGTCGGGTTATAACGCAATCTGAATTTATATTAAATAGGCGAGAAATTTGTTAAATATTTTAATTTATAAAACGCAAGTTTCTCCGGCAGAATTTTTTATCTCATAAGTTAAAGCCCGACCAGTTATATTAATGCTATATACTATACTAATTGATAATTGAGATATTTTATACTACTTAGTGAAAAACTGATCTGTCATTAATAGGTAAATGGGATCCATTTAATAATTTTATTAATCCGATCCGAATGACTGACAAGGTCAGTTATAAGGTGGGGCTTATAAATATACAATAAATGTTAAAATATTTCCATTTAAAATACTTAGTAGCTCCGCTAATTGAATTTTAACCCTTTCTAATTTTTTCCCTAAGATGCAAGATTTTTTCTCCTTAAATTGAAACCCAGTAATTAGTTATAATACATTAATACTGTACCAAGGATACTAATTAATTAATAATCACCCCTGTTTTATGTTACTGTCAGCCAATGTCTCTGTTTTGGCCAAACATAAATCCTTTTCTATAATCTGATAATGTCCCTTAATCAGCCAGAGTTTAGTGTGCTTACACTAAATGTACAGTTATGGTGAAATAAATTTTTAAACCAGCCCTTAAAGGGTGACAATAAACTGTGAAAAATTATGAAAGCAAATTTCCACCCCTATTTTTGTATTGTAAAATACAAATACATATTATTTATTTTCAATGAATACATGTAGTACATTTTACACACACACACACACACACACCGACAAAGGAATTTAACCGAAAGAATCGTCTACAGATTTCTGTCTTATACAACGATAAGGTTGTAGAGATATTTTTGTTTAAAACAGATAAAAACCCGACCGGTGTGTCGAGTCAGGAAAAATCAGTCGCTTTTTAGTAGGTAAATATCATTTTATTGCTTTTAAATTTCATTTTTATATAAATAAATATTTTATAGGCCGAACGCCGAGACGCTCTCAGTAGAATACAATATGGCGGTCCACGACCGTTTCCCTCGTGTAAAGTCGGCGTCGGTCGGGCTCAATCTTGGCATCGTCCGTTCGTTTAATTCTGAATTTTCTCTCGTCGAGTATAATATTCAATATGGAACGTTTATCCGTATATTCACCGTTTGCTATTTCGGTCATCCCGTTCGGTTGTTTGAAAATTACATGCAATCATCACATTCCTACAGGTGATCAGCTGTCCCATGTAAATGTTTTTATGTATATCTATATCTACCTATTCTATCTATCTATCTATCTATATATATATATATATATATATATATATATATATATATATATATATATATATATATGTGTGTGTGTGTGTGTGTGTGTGTGTTCTTTCCCTGTAGGAATAAGAAACAGTTTAGCAGAGGGGAAAGAAATGCGTTTACTCTCTAAAACTGATGCACGAGAGAAGTGCACAGAAACACGATGTTGCACACCACTCACCGGCTACACTCGACTGCCCGGTGTTTTGTAAAACATTAATACATCGAATGCTATATATCGCATCCAATTGTACATTGTCGGCTTTATTGTACTTGAGGTAATGTCGGCAGTATTCTCGGTACTTACGTTATTACGCGTAGGCCGCTATTTTAGAGCACGCTCCGACAGTTAGGTAGGGGGTTCGTAAATATTTTATTTTCCCACTTTCCTTATCTCAATACAATTCGATCCCCGACGAGTCGTAAAACCGGTCCCCTGAAAACTTCGGAACGACACGACGATTCCTGACGTTTGACAGTTGGACTGCAGGTACACTTTTTGTAGATCTAGATTCCGTAGGTGGAATACCCGGCGTATGTGGGGCTCTGCAAACTGTGAGAAATAAAACATCGAGGAACCGCTCGTCATCGTCTAGAGTGCTAGTTGTCGCTGAATACGTGTGGCTATCGGGAGTGGCAGCGCGCGCGTTTAACTCAATCCTGGCCGACATCGCTGCCTTTCGCGAGGCTGAACACAATAACACAACTCGTCATAATAGCGTGTAACTCGGATGCGGTTAGTCGATTGAAAATCTGTTCTATCTAATAATGTAGCTTTTTGGGTCTGCGGTAATAAAATTACCTCTAAAATTAACGGCCTCCGCGTAATACGCAAGTATTCTTTTGTTTATTCGGTGCTATCGAACTTATAAATATATGTATAATGTATCAGCTCCGAATCTGTTTCAGGATCGCATATCGCTCTCCAGATGCGGCCACTGTGACGCTGTGCCGGCCGAGGAGCTGACTCGTCCTCGACCAGCTCCAGGAGGCGCCGATCGACGGAAAAACTCTGCCGCCAACTTTTGCCGCACAAGGGCCGATCTCGTACAAGTCACAATGGAACAGGATATATATATATATATATATATATATATATATATATATATATATATATATGGTATCCAAGTTCTGAAACGGCTGGAAGGAAAACCCAGTTACAAACCCTGAAAAAATCTCAGTTTATCTCCACATTTTCTCCGTATTGCGCCTTCCATTTTGGAACGGAAAAGTCGAAAGGAAAATAAGGAAGAAAATCGTGTCTCGGATCGCATACAAATAAAGACAATTCTGTATTTATATTTATATTTATATTATATTTATTTATATTTATTCTGTATATATATATATATATATATATATATATATATATTATATATATATTATATATACTTCATTCGATACATTGAATGTATTCAAAATATCATCAGTATATAATATATAAATATAACCTGAATACAGCGCGAAACAATATAAAATAGGTGAGGCTAAAATGTTGTTGTTAGGCTCGTGTATGGGATTTTGTTTGTCTGCGTTGGTCGTTTCTGTTTCTGTTTATTTTTTCTGTGTCCGTTCCTACGCTGCTTCGGGTTTATTTTGTTTTCTGTCGCTGGTGTAATTGGTTTTTGCGCAGGTTCCGCCATTTTTCGGCATAACCGTTATTGGGCCAGCTTTCTGGCTTCTTCGAACGCTTGGCGATAATATCGTCTGTCTTTATTTTTATGATTTGTTTTCTATTTCCTCTCTTTTGCTACAATTTTTGTGGAAAGAGCCTCCCGGATTCTCCCGATGCAGTTAATGCATCTCGACTCTTGGGGGCCATTCTCCTGTATGTATATAGTGGCGTTTGGGAACAGTTATGTTCTGTTTTGCACTGTTTGAGTCTGTGTCCTAGGCGACCGCAGTTCTTACATTGCATCGGTCTGTCATAGTATTTTTTTACCGGTACGCTTAGGTAACCGTATTCAATTTTCGTTGGTGTTCGTATTGTGTTAAAAGTAGTTATATATTTATTGATTCGAGTTTTCCCGGTTTCATTTAGTTCGCCCGTATTAATTTTAAAAAGCTCTGTTACGGTACCGTTTTGTATTCGTAAGTCTGTTAGTAGTTCGTTTGTAGTTGATTTTATTTTTCCATATATTGTTATTACGCCTCGGCTTTTGTCGAGTTGTTCCTGTTTTTCTATATTGACTGGCCGATCATAAAATTTGGCGTATTTTACTAACGCGTAATCGAATTATCTTCCGAGGTAAATGACGTTTAAATTATTATTACCGTTTATTACTTTTCGTATATAGTTGGGCGTCGAAAATATATATGAATTCTGGAAACGGACGATACAAATACTGTAGATTTCGTGTGTTTCTTTTGGTCTTTGGTAGACCGTCGAAAATTTAATTCGGAGAATATTTTTGAAAAAATCGTACGAACCCGGCCTAAAACAAAGGGCGAAGGAACTTTAATTTTCATATTTTTCCCGCCTATATCCTTCACCCGTTCGATTGTTGTGTACAATAATTTACTTTACACTGTCGGAACGATTTTGTAAATGATTCGCCACTTTAGATGTTATTTCTAACGACTTTACCGTCGGGTATATTACAAATCTCGCCTTTTTAAAATTGTCCGTTCCGTATAATTATAGGGTTTTAAAAATAATTTCGTACCGCGCTCAGTATTATTAATCCTTGTGTACCGATCCTTTTTTCTTAATCTATTATTTACAGTTTTCCTATGTGTACTTATATATATATATATATATATATATATATTCTCTTCCCTTTAACGTAAGATCTAGACAACAAAATAACTTGAATGAAATTTTAATACGTACACAAAATTACATTCCGAATGTTCTTAAACAGGTTTCGTTGGAAATAAACCTCTAAAAAAAAATATTCAGTCGAAATATTCAGTTTAACTACAAATATGCGGTCACACATTCGGGTGATTTCTCTGCAGGACAATTTGTAAACAAGTCGCTCCAGATTGGAAATGGTAAAGTTACCGAAGATCCCTTCACAGGCCCCTCATCGTTGTGCCGTCTGTCGTCAAATTGTCAACTCTGCCCCCGATGAGCTTCTCTGTCCGAGGTGTATCCTGACATTCGACAAAATTTCATCCGGTTCCGAACGGCTTTCCGAAAGATCAATTCTGGCGAGCAGAAATGATGTAGTCGAGAGAAATTTAATGTCGCCATTCTGAAGCGGCTTCGGGCAAGAATACGCCTACGAGTCCGTAGACTGCATCCTCCATGATGACGAAGCGGTACAATATCCCCCGTCGGGTTTTTCGAATTCCACATCCAGACACCCGATTTGCAAGCCCACGACTCGATTCCGAAAGTCGTCGCTCCGATACGCTAATTCGAATATTTCGATGCGCCGAGCTTGTGTGTCGGACGGCGTAAGATTAATTGTGAAAAAGGTGATATGAGCTGCGCGACATATCGTTCGAGCCGGAGTACTCAGACATGGGGGTGCGGTGCGCTGAGGGTGAGGATGTATTTTGTTCCGAGAGATACAACTATCAAATTCCCTCGGATAATACAGTACAATTCGAGAGAATACAGTTGCCTCTAAAACTGCGCTTTGCGATGTGACAGGGTCAGTCTGTTCGGAGTCGGAGACACCGATATGCTTTCCGCGGACAGTTGTAGCGGGGGCCTCACTCCGGAGTGGGGGCGAAAAGAGGAAAATCTTTTCGCGCACACTCCGAATGGAACTACAAAAAAATGTTGTCTGTCGCGTCGCTTTAAAATTAAACGGACCCGTTTATTGCGCGAAAATAAACAGTTTTTTTTACAAAAAAACCTTCTTTTAAACCCGGGCAAAGCCGGGTATTTGCACCTAGTTTATAATATACGTTTAATTCTTACCGGTTAAATCGCAGGTTATTCCAATAAAAACCGGTTGAAAAGGCGGTAAATTTGCGGTCCGTCGATTATTCTCAGGCATTTATCGGTTGTTCCAATTTCAGGTTTTTATCGGAGACGCAAAGCGTACGATGTCGAAGAGGGCTGGATCCGATGACATTGGTGGTGGTGATGATGAGGGCAAGAGATGGAAAATTGAAAAGTCCGAATTGGAGCGTTGTCGAGGCGTCGAGTCGTCGTCTAACTACCGACTGTGACGGAAAGTCGGTAGCCGGAGTCTCGAGAGAGAGAGTGCTCTGTTTCCTAAAGACGGGCTGTCATCGAGAGGAATTCCTCCCGTCGTAGTACTGCTCCGTCAGCTCCGCCGACACAGCTGTCGCCCAAACAAATATACACGGATATCGTAAGCGGACGAGTTATTATAAAATATTACAGTTTGGAATACACCTGTGTGTGTGGTCTGGTCGGAGGTTGGAATACAGTAGATCTCCTCTCGACGGTCTGGTCCGGTCTTTAGCCCGATCACCGCTCTGGTATACAACAGCACCGCGCAGTACCAGTGACAGTGAGGATGGCCAAAAATGAATTCAAATATATCTAAAAATTGACTCTAACATTAGTTATATTCTATCGGTTATATAGCCTAACCTTCCTGGGCACGGGTCTTGAATCTGGGCACGGCTCTATTGAACTGTTTTTAAGAAAACCGAT
The DNA here is from genome assembly GCA_019843655.1 of Lethocerus indicus. Lineage (NCBI taxonomy): Eukaryota > Metazoa > Arthropoda > Insecta > Hemiptera > Belostomatidae > Lethocerus > Lethocerus indicus. Next base: position 22,709 of record JACDQD010000026.1, on the reverse strand, counting down.
TGTTTTCATCAAATTCTGTTGCAGGAATGTCTGACGACGGCTGGCGAGATAAAAGTCGAATTCGGGTGTTATTTTTACGACCGATCCGAAAGCTTTCATCCCCGAGATCGCGCCGAACGGGAGGTCGGAAAATCGATAGAAAAGCTCTGGCACAAAGTGTCGTCGAAGTAAACCGGAAAAGTCTGAAGTCCTGAAATCGGGCATACCCC
>JACDQD010000026.1:0-17500 GCA_019843655.1 Lethocerus indicus | reverse complement strand
AATACCGCTGTATTCTTGTTTTATATATTTATATTTACATATATATAATCGCAGCATAATGGCAGATATTTGCAGAGATTTTTAGAAATTCTTCCCGTGTTTTCTGTATAACTATATTTACTTCGATTCTTTAAAATTAAATAAATGTGGCTTGTTAGAAATTGGGTGACACCGTAGCAATTTTTGTTAGAAATTCTCCCATTTTCGCAGGTCCGGTCTGAAGACAGTTTTGGTGCTGGCCGAAAATTTCTTACCGCTCCAACTGGAGACTGTACCGTTCTAGGCCAACTGTTGTGAACCGAATGGAAACGATATCGGGAGAACCGATACTGAAATATTTCAGAAGCTTCCATCGGACATATCTGGCATCATCATCTGTACATAATATATATATATATATATATATTATACTTATATATATATATATACACTGCTTACCCACTCATTCTGAACATGAAAATTCACACAGTTGATAAAGTTTCGTGAAGTATAAATAACTCGAGTATATATCGATTTGTTGTGTTTCCGTCCCCGTCCCGCCGGTTGGTCTTTCGCTAGACCAGTTTCTGCCGCTCGCCGTCTTCAGTAGCGCGGTGTCAATCACTATTTGGCACTTTTGGATGTTTTTTCCGGCCGTCCCCACTTAGAGAAGTTATTTCCTTCCCTGATATAGTTTCAAGTTCCGCACAGCCGCTGAAGGTTAATTGAAATCTCCGACAATAGATCTTGTCTTTCAATAAGTTTTTCCACCAATATATATATATATATATATATATATATATATATATATATATCAACACCGTCTGATACCAACGGGGTGAATTTCTATTTTTCCAAAAGCGTTAATTAAAAAGTTGAAATTATTTTAAATATCTTCTTACGAATGATTATAGAGTCGACCGCCACATCAGCTAATGGCGTAAACACTCGGTAGATGTCATCTCCAAATAGGACAGATATTTTCAACAGCCCGTTTCTCCAATAAGACCGGAGTGTACCGGTGAAATAAATGAGAGGTACGAGAAGAATTTTTTTAATTCTTTTTCTATAGTTTTTGTTAAAAATAAATGTTCGATTCGGTTCTTTTTTGGGTTATATAGAAAGCTAAAAGTACAACTCTCGAAGATACCGAATAAACCTACGTTAATAATGTCCTATCACCGACAATCAGAGAGGGCAGAGTTTCAATTCAGTTTTGTTACGAAACCCGGCAAAAACAATAAATAAGTATACGATGTGTACATTGATGTATTTCTACATTCGGAACCTAAAGGTAAAACAAAACAAATTAAAATTGTACATAATCGTTAATCGTTAATTGAAGATAAACCGAATATTCCGAAATTATTTTTGACGCCAGAGACATTTCAAATACATTACGAATGAACATTGCAACCTGAAACTGCACCTAGAAACAGGGTTCTAGTGGCAAAATGTAGACCTTTGGGCACCTAAATGCCCCTTCAATGGTAGCTCATTATTGACTTGGGAAGCCGGAGAAAATTCCTTTTTCTTTTTGAACTGCTTTTAGAACTGATATTGACAAAAACTTCTCCCCGGCTTAATATTTATCGCACAGATAAGGGCTCTATCTCCAAATAGCAACAGAGAACGCCTCCTATCTGTCTTAGAACGGAGATATTGACAAAAACTTCTCCCCGGCTTAATATTTATCGCACAGATACGGTGTGCTGTTAGGGCTCTATAAGGGCTCCAAATAGCAACAGAGAACGCCTCCTATCTGTCTTAGAACGGAGATATTGACAAAAACTTCTCCCCGGCTTAATATTTATCGCACAGATACGGTGTGCTGTTAGGGCTCTATAAGGGCTATATATAGCAACTAAGAGCGCCCTCCTATCTGTCTTAGAACGGGAGATATTGACAAAAAACTTCTCCCCGGCTTAATATTTATCGCACAGATACGTCCTCTCGTGTGCTGTTAGGGCTCTATAAGGGCTATATATAGCAACTAAGAGCGCCCTCCTATCTGTCTTAGAACGGGAGTTATTGACAAAAAACTTCTCCCCGGCTTAATATTTATCGCACAGATACGTCCTCTCGTGTGCTGTTAGGGCTCTATAAGGGCTCCAAATAGCATCAGAGAACGCCCTCCTATCTGTCTTAGAACGGGAGTTATTGACAAAAAACTTCTCCCCGGCTTAATATTTATCGCACAGATACGTCCTCTCGTGTGCTGTTAGGGCTCTATAAGGGCTCCAAATAGCATCAGAGAACGCCCTCCTATCTGTCTTAGAACGGGAGTTATTGACAAAAAACTTCTCCCGGCTTAATATTTATCGCACAGATACGTCCTCTCGTGTGCTGTTAGGGCTCTATAAGGGCCTATATAGCACCAGAGAACGCCCTCCTATCTGTCTTAGAACGGGAGTTATTGACAAAAAACTTCTCCCCGGCTTAATATTTATCGCACAGATACGTCCTCTCGTGTGCTGTTAGGGCTCTATAAGGGCTATATATAGCAACTAAGAGCGCCCTCCTATCTGTCTTAGAACGGGAGTTATTGACAAAAAACTTCTCCCCGGCTTAATATTTATCGCACAGATACGTCCTCTCGTGTGCTGATAGGGCTCTATAAGGGCTCCAAATAGCAACTAAGAGCGCCCTCCTATCTGTCTTAGAACGGGAGATATTGACAAAAAACTTCTCACCGGCTTAATATTTATCGCACAGATACGTCCTCTCGTGTGCTGTTAGGGCTCTATAAGGGCTCCAAATAGCATCAGAGAACGCCCTCCTATCTGTCTTAGAACGGGAGATATTGACAAAAAACTTCTCCCCGGCTTAATATTTATCGCACAGATACGTCCTCTCGTGTGCTTTTAGGGCTCTATAAGGGCTACAAATAGCAACTGAGAGCGCCCTCCTATCTGTCTTAGAACGGGAGTTATTGACAAAAAACTTCTCCCCGGCTTAATATTTATCGCACAGATACGTCCTCTCGTGTGCTTTAGGGCTCTATAAGGGCTATATATAGCAACTGAGAGCGCCCTCCTATCTGTCTTAGAACGGGAGTTATTGACAAAAAACTTCTCACCGGCTTAATATTTATCGCACAGATACGTCCTCTCGTGTGCTTTTAGGGCTCTATAAGGGCCCATATAGCATCAGAGCGCCTCCTATCTGTCTTAGAACGGGAGTTATTGACAAAAACTTCTCCCGGCTTAATATTTATCGCACAGATACGTCCTCTCGTGTGCTGATAGGGCTCTATAAGGGCTCCAAATAGCAACGAGAGCGCCCTCCCATCTGTCTTAGAACGGGAGTTATTGACAAAAACTTCTCCCCGGCTTAATATTTATCGCACAGATACGTCTCCTCGTGTGCTTTAGGGCTCTATAAGGGCCATAGCATCAGAGAGCGCCTCCTATCTGTCTTAGAACGGGAGTTATTGACAAAAACTTCTCCCCGGCTTAATATTTATCGCACAGATACGTCCTCTCGTGTGCTGTTAGGGCTCTATAAGGGCTCCAAATAGCAACTGAGAGCGCCTCCTATCTGTCTTAGAACGGGAGTTATTGACAAAAACTTCTCCCGGCTTAATATTTATCGCACAGATACGTCCTCTCGTGTGCTGATAGGGCTCTATAAGGGCTCACATAGCACCGAGAACGCCCTCCTATCTGTCTTAGAACGGGAGTTATTGACAAAAAACTTCTCACCGGCTTAATATTTATCGCACAGATACGTCCTCTCGTGTGCTGTTAGGGCTCTATAAGGGCCATATAGCAATCAGAGAGCGCCCTCCTATCTGTCTTAGAACGGGAGTTATTGACAAAAACTTCTCCCGGCTTAATATTTATCGCACAGATACGTCCTCTCGTGTGCTGTTAGGGCTCTATAAGGGCTCTATATAGCAACTAAGAGAGCGCCCTCCCATCTGTCTTAGAACGGAGTTATTGACAAAAACTTCTCCTGGCTTAATATTTATCGCACAGATACGTCCTCTCGTGTGCTGATAGGGCTCTATAAGGGCTATATATAGCAACTAAGAGCGCCCTCCTATCTGTCTTAGAACGGGAGTTATTGACAAAAAACTTCTCCCCGGCTTAATATTTATCGCACAGATACGTCCTCTCGTGTGCTGTTAGGGCTCTATAAGGGCTATATATAGCAACTGAGAGCGCCCTCCTATCTGTCTTAGAAGCGGAGTTATTGACAAAAAACTTCTCACCGGCTTAATATTTATCGCACAGATACGTCCTCTCGTGTGCTTTTAGGGCTCTATAAGGGCTATATATAGCATCAGAGAACGCCCTCCTATCTGTCTTAGAACGGGAGATATTGACAAAAAACTTCTCCCCGGCTTAATATTTATCGCACAGATACGTCCTCTCGTGTGCTGATAGGGCTCTATAAGGGCTTAGCACAGAGAACGCCCTCCTATCTGTCTTAGAAGCGGAGTTATTGACAAAAAACTTCTCCCGGCTTAATATTTATCGCACAGATACGTCCTCTCGTGTGCTGTTAGGGCTCTATAAGGGCTCCAAATAGCATCAGAGAACGCCCTCCTATCTGTCTTAGAACGGGAGATATTGACAAAAAACTTCTCCCCGGCTTAATATTTATCGCACAGATACGTCCTCTCGTGTGCTGTTAGGGCTCTATAAGGCTATAGCAACGAGAGCGCCCTCCCATCTGTCTTAGAACGGAGATATTGACAAAAAACTTCTCCCCGGCTTAATATTTATCGCACAGATACGTCCTCTCGTGTGCTGTTAGGGCTCTATAAGGGCTCCAAATAGCATCAGAGAACGCCCTCCTATCTGTCTTAGAAGCGGAGTTATTGACAAAAACTTCTCCTGGCTTAATATTTATCGCACAGATACGTCCTCTCGTGTGCTGTTAGGGCTCTATAAGGGCTCCAAATAGCATCAGAGAACGCCCTCCTATCTGTCTTAGAACGGAGTTATTGACAAAAACTTCTCCTGGCTTAATATTTATCGCACAGATACGTCCTCTCGTGTGCTGTTAGGGCTCTATAAGGGCCCATATAGCATCTGAGAGCGCCCTCCTATCTGTCTTAGAACGGAGATATTGACAAAAACTTCTCCCCGGCTTAATATTTATCGCACAGATACGTCCTCTCGTGTGCTGTTAGGGCTCTATAAGGGCCCAAATAGCACCAAGAGCGCCCTCCTATCTGTCTTAGAACGGGAGTTATTGACAAAAAACTTCTCCCTGGCTTAATATTTATCGCACAGATACGTCCTCTCGTGTGCTGTTAGGGCTCTATAAGGGCTCCAAATAGCATCAGAGAACGCCCTCCTATCTGTCTTAGAACGGGAGTTATTGACAAAAAACTTCTCCCGGCTTAATATTTATCGCACAGATACGTCCTCTCGTGTGCTGTTAGGGCTCTATAAGGGCTATATAGCAATCAGAGAACGCCCTCCTATCTGTCTTAGAACGGGAGTTATTGACAAAAAACTTCTCCCCGGCTTAATATTTATCGCACAGATACGTCCTCTCGTGTGCTGTTAGGGCTCTATAAGGGCTACAAATAGCAACTAAGAGCGCCCTCCTATCTGTCTTAGAAGCGGAGTTATTGACAAAAAACTTCTCCCCGGCTTAATATTTATCGCACAGATACGTCCTCTCGTGTGCTGTTAGGGCTCTATAAGGGCTCCAAATAGCATCAGAGAGCGCCCTCCTATCTGTCTTAGAACGGGAGATATTGACAAAAAACTTCTCCCTGGCTTAATATTTATCGCACAGATACGTCCTCTCGTGTGCTGTTAGGGCTCTATAAGGGCTCCAAATAGCATCAGAGAACGCCCTCCTATCTGTCTTAGAACGGGAGTTATTGACAAAAAACTTCTCCCGGCTTAATATTTATCGCACAGATACGTCCTCTCGTGTGCTTTTAGGGCTCTATAAGGGCTATATATAGCAACTGAGAGCGCCCTCCTATCTGTCTTAGAACGGGAGTTATTGACAAAAAACTTCTCCCGGCTTAATATTTATCGCACAGATACGTCCTCTCGTGTGCTGATAGGGCTCTATAAGGGCTCCAAATAGCACCAGAGAGCGCCCTCCTATCTGTCTTAGAACGGGAGTTATTGACAAAAACTTCTCCCGGCTTAATATTTATCGCACAGATACGTCCTCTCGTGTGCTTTAGGGCTCTATAAGGCTCCATATAGCAACTAAGAGAGCGCCCTCCTATCTGTCTTAGAACGGAGTTATTGACAAAAACTTCTCCCGGCTTAATATTTATCGCACAGATACGTCCTCTCGTGTGCTGTTAGGGCTCTATAAGGGCTATAAATAGCACCAGAGAACGCCCTCCTATCTGTCTTAGAACGGGAGTTATTGACAAAAAACTTCTCCCCGGCTTAATATTTATCGCACAGATACGTCCTCTCGTGTGCTGTTAGGGCTCTATAAGGGCTCCATATATAGCAACTAGAGAACGCCCTCCTATCTGTCTTAGAACGGAGTTATTGACAAAAACTTCTCCCCGGCTTAATATTTATCGCACAGATACGTCCTCTCGTGTGCTTTAGGGCTCTATAAGGGCTATATAGCAACAAGAGCGCCTCCTATCTGTCTTAGAACGGGAGATATTGACAAAAACTTCTCCCGGCTTAATATTTATCGCACAGATACGTCCTCTCGTGTGCTTTTAGGCTCTATAAGGGCTCCGTATATAGCACCAGAGAACGCCCTCCTATCTGTCTTAGAACGGGAGTTATTGACAAAAACTTCTCCCTGGCTTAATATTTATCGCACAGATACGTCCTCTCGTGTGCTTAGGGCTCTATAAGGGCTATATATAGCAGAGCGCCCTCCTATCTGTCTTAGAACGGAGTTATTGACAAAAACTTCTCCCCGGCTTAATATTTATCGCACAGATACGTCCTCTCGTGTGCTGATAGGGCTCTATAAGGGCCATAGCATCAGAGAACGCCCTCCTATCTGTCTTAGAACGGGAGTTATTGACAAAAACTTCTCCCCGGCTTAATATTTATCGCACAGATACGTCCTCTCGTGTATGCTATATATGATAGGGCCCTCCATCTCTATAAGGATATTGACAAAAACTTCTCCGGTTTAAATAGCATCACGTCCTCTCGTGTTTTTAGAACGCCTCCTATCTGCTATATATAGCAACTAAGAGCGCCCTTAGAACGGGAGATATTGACAAAAACTTCTCCCGGCTTAATATTTATCGCACAGATACGTCCTCTCGTGTAGGGCTCGGCTCAAATAGCATCAGAGAACGTCCTCTCCTACGTCCTCTGTGTGCTTAGGATATTGACAAAAACTTCTCCCGGCTTAATATTTATCGCACAGGCTATATACGTCCTCTCGTGTGCTGATAGGGCTCTATAAGCTCCAAATAGCGCCCTCCTATCTGTCTTAGACGCCTCCTATCTGTCGGGAGATATTGACAAAAACTTCTCCCCGGCTTAATATTTATCGCACAGATACGTCCTCTCGTGTGCTGATAGGGCTCTATAAGGGCTCCAAATAGCACCAGAGCGCCTCCTATCTGTCTTAGAACGGAGATATTGACAAAAACTTCTCCCGGCTTAATATTTATCGCACAGATACGTCCTCTCGTGTGCTGATAGGGCTCTATAAGGGCTCCAAATAGCATCAGAGAACGCCCTCCTATCTGTCTTAGAACGGGAGATATTGACAAAAAACTTCTCACCGGCTTAATATTTATCGCACAGATACGTCCTCTCGTGTGCTGTTAGGGCTCTATAAGGGCTATATATAGCAACTAAGAGCGCCCTCCTATCTGTCTTAGAACGGGAGATATTGACAAAAAACTTCTCCCTGGCTTAATATTTATCGCACAGATACGTCCTCTCGTGTGCTGTTAGGGCTCTATAAGGGCCCACAGCATCAGAGCGCCCTCCTATCTGTCTTAGAACGGGAGATATTGACAAAAACTTCTCCCGGCTTAATATTTATCGCACAGATACGTCCTCTCGTGTGCTGTTAGGGCTCTATAAGGGCCCACAGCATCAGAGCGCCCTCCTATCTGTCTTAGAACGGGAGATATTGACAAAAAACTTCTCCCCGGCTTAATATTTATCGCACAGATACGTCCTCTCGTGTGCTGTTAGGGCTCTATAAGGGCTATATATAGCAACTAAGAGCGCCCTCCTATCTGTCTTAGAACGGGAGATATTGACAAAAAACTTCTCCCCGGCTTAATATTTATCGCACAGATACGTCCTCTCGTGTGCTGATAGGGCTCTATAAGGGCTCCAAATAGCATCAAAGAGCGCCCTCCTATCTGTCTTAGAACGGGAGATATTGACAAAAAACTTCTCCCCGGCTTAATATTTATCGCACAGATACGTCCTCTCGTGTGCTGATAGGGCTCTATAAGGGCTCCAAATAGCATCAGAGAACGCCCTCCTATCTGTCTTAGAACGGGAGTTATTGACAAAAAACTTCTCACCGGCTTAATATTTATCGCACAGATACGTCCTCTCGTGTGCTGTTAGGGCTCTATAAGGGCTCTATAAGGGCTCCAAATAGCATCAGAGAACGCCTCTCCTATCTGTCTTAGAACGGGAGATACAAAACTTCTCCCCGGCTTAATATTTATCGCACAGATACGTCCTCTCGTGTGCTGATAGGGCTCTATAAGGGCTATATATAGCAACTAAGAGCGCCCTCCTATCTGTCTTAGAACGGGAGATATTGACAAAAAACTTCTCCCCGGCTTAATATTTATCGCACAGATACGTCCTCTCGTGTGCTGATAGGGCTCTATAAGGGCTCCAAATAGCATCAGAGAACGCCCTCCTATCTGTCTTAGAACGGGAGATATTGACAAAAAACTTCTCACCGGCTTAATATTTATCGCACAGATACGTCCTCTCGTGTGCTTTTAGGGCTCTATAAGGGCTCCATATAGCTAAGAGAGCGCCCTCTATCTGTCTTAGAACAGATATTGACAAAAACTTCTCCCGGCGAATATTTATCGCACAGATACGTCCTCTCGTGTGCTTTTAGGGCTCTATAAGGGCTATATATAGCAACTAAGAGCGCCCTCCTATCTGTCATAGAACGGGAGATATTGACAAAAAACTTCTCCCCGGCTTAATATTTATCGCACAGATACGTCCTCTCGTGTGCTTTTAGGGCTCTATAAGGGCTATATATAGCAACTGAGAGCGCCCTCCTATCTGTCATAGAACGGGAGATATTGACAAAAAACTTCTCCACCGGCTTAATATTTATCGCACAGATACGTCCTCTCGTGTGCTTTTAGGGCTCTATATAAGAAGACAAAAACTTCTCCCCGGCTATATATAGCAACTAAGAGCGCCCTCCTATCTGTCTTACTTTGCCAGGAACGGGAGATATTGACAAAAAACTTCTCCCCGGCTTAATATTTATCGCACAGATACGTCCTCTCGTGTGCTTTTAGGGCTCTATAAGGGCTATATATAGCAACTAAGAGCGCCCTCCTATCTGTCATAGAACGGGAGTTATTGACAAAAAACTTCTCCCCGGCTTAATATTTATCGCACAGATACGTCCTCTCGTGTGCTTTTAGGGCTCTATAAGGGCTATATATAGCAACTGAGAGCGCCCTCCTATCTGTCTTAGAACGGGAGATATTGACAAAAAACTTCTCCCCGGCTTAATATTTATCGCACAGATACGTCCTCTCGTGTGCTGTTAGGGCTCTATAAGGGCTATATATAGCAACTAAGAGCGCCCTCCTATCTGTCTTAGAACGGGAGATATTGACAAAAAACTTCTCCCCGGCTTAATATTTATCGCACAGATACGTCCTCTCGTGTGCTTTTAGGGCTCTATAAGGGCTATATATAGCAACTAAGAGCGCCCTCCTATCTGTCTTAGAACGGAGATATTGACAAAAAACTTCTCACCGGCTTAATATTTATCGCACAGATACGTCCTCTCGTGTGCTTTTAGGGCTCTATAAGGGCTATATATAGCAACTAAGAGCGCCCCCCTATCTGTCTTAGAACGGGAGATATTGACAAAAAACTTCTCCCGGCTTAATATTTATCGCACAGATACGTCCTCTCGTGTGCTTTTAGGGCTCTATAAGGGCTATATATAGCAACTAAGAGCGCCCTCCTATCTGTCATAGAACGGGAGTTATTGACAAAAAACTTCTCACCGGCTTAATATTTATCGCACAGATACGTCCTCTCGTGTGCTTTTAGGGCTCTATAAGGGCTATATATAGCAACTAAGAGCGCCCTCCTATCTGTCATAGAACGGGAGTTATTGACAAAAAACTTCTCACCGGCTTAATATTTATCGCACAGATACGTCCTCTCGTGTGCTTTTAGGGCTCTATAAGGGCTATATATAGCAACCTCCTATCTGTCTTAGAACGGGAGATATTGACAAAAAACTTCTCACCGGCTTAATATTTATCGCACAGATACGTCCTCTCGTGTGCTGTTAGGGCTCTATAAGGGCTATATATAGCAACTAAGAGCGCCCTCCTATCTGTCATAGAACGGGAGATATTGACAAAAAACTTCTCACCGGCTTAATATTTATCGCACAGATACGTCCTCTCGTGTGCTGTTAGGGCTCTATAAGGGCTATATATAGCATAGAGCGCCTCTATCTGTCTTAGAACGGGAGTTATTGACAAAAACTTCTCCCCGGCTTAATATTTATCGCACAGATACGTCCTCTCGTGTGCTGAGGGCTCTATATATAGCAACTGAGAGCGCCCTCCTATCTGTCTTAGAACGGGAGATATTGACAAAAAACTTCTCACCGGCTTAATATTTATCGCACAGATACGTCCTCTCGTGTGCTGTTAGGGCTCTATAAGGGCTAAATAGCAACTAGAGCGCCCTCTATCTGTCTTAGAACGGGAGATATTGACAAAAAACTTCTCCCCGGCTTAATATTTATCGCACAGATACGTCCTCTCGTGTGCTGTTAGGGCTCTATAAGGGCTATATATAGCAACTAAGAGCGCCCTCCTATCTGTCTTAGAACGGGAGTTATTGACAAAAAACTTCTCCCGGCTTAATATTTATCCTTTGATACGTCTCTCGTGTGCTGTTAGGGCTCTATAAGGGCTAATAGCATCAGAGAACGCCTCTATCTGTCTTAGAACGGGAGTTATTGACAAAAACTTCTCCCGGCTTAATATTTATCCTTTGATACGTCTCTCGTGTGCTGTTAGGGCTCTATAAGGGCTAATAGCATCAGAGAACGCCTCTATCTGTCTTAGAACGCGATAAAAACTTCTCCCCGGCAATATTTATCGCACAGATACGTCCTCCGTGTGCTGTTAGGGCTCTATAAGGGCTATATATAGCAACTAAGAGCGCCCTCCTATCTGTCTTAGAACGGGAGTTATTGACAAAAACTTCTCACCGGCAATATTTATCGCACAGATACGTCCTCTCGTGTGCTTTAGGGCTCTATAAGGGCTATATATAGCAACGTGGGAGTTATTGACAAAAACTTCTCGGCTTAATATTTATCGCACAGACGTCCTCTCGTGTGCTTTTAGGGCTCTATAAGGGCTATATAGCAACTAAGAGCGCCCTCCTATCTGTCTTAGAACAGGTTATTGACAAAAACTTCTCCCCGGCTTAATATTTATCGCACAGATACGTCCTCTCGTGTGCTGTTAGGGCTCTATAGGGCTATAAATAGCATCAAGAACGCCCTCTATCTGTCTTAGAACGGGAGTTATTGACAAAAACTTCTCCCCGGCTTAATATTTATCGCACAGATACGTCCTCTCGTGTGCTGTTAGGGCTCTATAAGGGCTATAATAGCAACAGAAACGCCCTCCTATCTGTCTTAGAACAGGATATTGACAAAAACTTCTCCCCGGCTTAATATTTATCGCACAGATACGTCCTCTCGTGTGCTGTTAGGGCTCTATAAGGGCTATATATAGCAACTAAGAGCGCCCTCCTATCTGTCTTAGAACGGGAGTTATTGACAAAAAACTTCTCCCCGGCTTAATATTTATCGCACAGATACGTCCTCTCGTGTGCTGTTAGGGCTCTATAAGGGCTATATATAGCAACTAAGAGCGCCCTCCTATCTGTCTTAGAACGGGAGTTATTGACAAAAAACTTCTCCCCGGCTTAATATTTATCGCACAGATACGTCCTCTCGTGTGCTGTTAGGGCTCTATAAGGGCTCCAAATAGCATCAGAGAACGCCCTCCTATCTGTCTTAGAACGGGAGATATTGACAAAAAACTTCTCCCCGGCTTAATATTTATCGCACAGATACGTCCTCTCGTGTGCTGTTAGGGCTCTATAAGGGCTATATATAGCAACTAAGAGCGCCCTCCTATCTGTCTTAGAACGGGAGTTATTGACAAAAAACTTCTCCCCGGCTTAATATTTATCGCACAGATACGTCCTCTCGTGTGCTGTTAGGGCTCTATAAGGGCTATATATAGCAACTAAGAGCGCCCTCCTATCTGTCATAGAACGGGAGATATTGACAAAAAACTTCTCCCCGGCTTAATATTTATCGCACAGATACGTCCTCTCGTGTGCTGTTAGGGCTCTATAAGGGCTATATATAGCAACTAAGAGCGCCCTCCTATCTGTCTTAGAACGGGAGATATTGACAAAAAACTTCTCCCCGGCTTAATATTTATCGCACAGATACGTCCTCTCGTGTGCTGTTAGGGCTCTATAAGGGCTATATAGCAACTAAGAGCGCCCTCCTATCTGTCTTAGAACGGGAGTTATTGACAAAAAACTTCTCACCGGCTTAATATTTATCGCACAGATACGTCCTCTCGTGTGCTGTTAGGGCTCTATAAGGGCTATATATAGCAACTAGAGCGCCCTCCTATCTGTCATAGAACGGGAGATATTGACAAAAAACTTCTCACCGGCTTAATATTTATCGCACAGATACGTCCTCTCGTGTGCTGTTAGGGCTCTATAAGGGCTATATATAGCAACTAAGAGCGCCCTCCTATCTGTCTTAGAACGGGAGTTATTGACAAAAAACTTCTCACCGGCTTAATATTTATCGCACAGATACGTCCTCTCGTGTGCTTTTAGGGCTCTATAAGGGCTATATATAGCAACTAAGAGCGCCCTCCTATCTGTCTTAGAACGGGAGATATTGACAAAAAACTTCTCACCGGCTTAATATTTATCGCACAGATACGTCCTCTCGTGTGCTGTTAGGGCTCTATAAGGGCTATATATAGCAACTAAGAGCGCCCTCCTATCTGTCTTAGAACGGGAGATATTGACAAAAAACTTCTCCCCGGCTTAATATTTATCGCACAGATACGTCCTCTCGTGTGCTGTTAGGGCTCTATAAGGGCTATATATAGCAACTAAGAGCGCCCTCCTATCTGTCTTAGAACGGGAGATATTGACAAAAAACTTCTCACCGGCTTAATATTTATCGCACAGATACGTCCTCTCGTGTGCTGTTAGGGCTCTATAAGGGCTATATATAGCAACTAAGAGCGCCCTCCTATCTGTCATAGAACGGGAGTTATTGACAAAAAACTTCTCCCCGGCTTAATATTTATCGCACAGATACGTCCTCTCGTGTGCTGTTAGGGCTCTATAAGGGCTATATATAGCAACTAAGAGCGCCCTCCTATCTGTCTTAGAACGGGAGTTATTGACAAAAAACTTCTCCCCGGCTTAATATTTATCGCACAGATACGTCCTCTCGTGTGCTGTTAGGGCTCTATAAGGGCTATATATAGCAACTAAGAGCGCCCTCCTATCTGTCTTAGAACGGGAGATATTGACAAAAAACTTCTCCCCGGCTTAATATTTATCCTTTGAATACGTCCTCTCGTGTGCTGTTAGGGCTCTATAAGGGCTCAAATAGCATCAGAGAACGCCCTCCTATCTGTCATAGAACGGGAGTTATTGACAAAAAACTTCTCACCGGCTTAATATTTATCGCACAGATACGTCCTCTCGTGTGCTGTTAGGGCTCTATAAGGGCTCCAAATAGCATCAGAGAACGCCCTCCTATCTGTCTTAGAACGGGAGTTATTGACAAAAAACTTCTCCCCGGCTTAATATTTATCGCACAGATACGTCCTCTCGTGTGCTGTTAGGGCTCTATAAGGGCTATATAGCAACTAAGAGCGCCCTCCTATCTGTCTTAGAACGGGAGATATTGACAAAAAACTTCTCACCGGCTTAATATTTATCGCACAGATACGTCCTCTCGTGTGCTGTTAGGGCTCTATAAGGGCTATATATAGCAACTAAGAGCGCCCTCCTATCTGTCTTAGAACGGGAGATATTGACAAAAAACTTCTCACCGGCTTAATATTTATCGCACAGATACGTCCTCTCGTGTGCTGTTAGGGCTCTATAAGGGCTATATATAGCAACTAAGAGCGCCCTCCTATCTGTCTTAGAACGGGAGTTATTGACAAAAAACTTCTCCCCGGCTTAATATTTATCGCACAGATACGTCCTCTCGTGTGCTGTTAGGGCTCTATAAGGGCTATATATAGCAACTGAGAGCGCCCTCCTATCTGTCATAGAACGGGAGTTATTGACAAAAAACTTCTCACCGGCTTAATATTTATCGCACAGATACGTCCTCTCGTGTGCTGTTAGGGCTCTATAAGGGCTCCAAATAGCATCAGAGAACGCCCTCCTATCTGTCTTAGAACGGGGAGGTTATTGACAAAAAACTTCTCCCCGGCTTAATATTTATCGCACAGATACGTCCTCTCGTGTGCTGTTAGGGCTCTATAAGGGCTATATATAGCAACTAGAGAGCGCCCTCCTATCTGTCTTAGAAGCGGAGTTATTGACAAAAAACTTCTCACCGGCTTAATATTTATCGCACAGATACGTCCTCTCGTGTGCTGTTAGGGCTCTATAAGGGCTATATATAGCAACTGAGAGCGCCCTCCTATCTGTCTTAGAACGGGAGATATTGACAAAAAACTTCTCCCCGGCTTAATATTTATCGCACAGATACGTCCTCTCGTGTGCTGATAGGGCTCTATAAGGGCTATATATAGCAACTAAGAGCGCCCTCCTATCTGTCTTAGAAGCGGAGTTATTGACAAAAAACTTCTCCCCGGCTTAATATTTATCGCACAGATACGTCCTCTCGTGTGCTGTTAGGGCTCTATAAGGGCTCCAAATAGCATCAGAGAACGCCCTCCTATCTGTCTTAGAACGGAGTTATTGACAAAAAACTTCTCCCCGGCTTAATATTTATCGCACAGATACGTCCTCTCGTGTGCTGTTAGGGCTCTATAAGGGCTCCAAATAGCATCAGAACCTCTGTCTTGGGAGTTATTGACAAAAACTTCTCAGCTTATTTATCGCACAGATACGTCCTCTCGTGTGCTGTTAGGGCTCTATAAGGGCTCAAATAGCATCGAAACGCCCTCCTATCTGTCTTAGAACGGGAGTTATTGACAAAAAACTTCTCACCGGCTTAATATTTATCGCACAGATACGTCCTCTCGTGTGCTGTTAGGGCTCTATAAGGGCTATAAATAGCATCAGAGAGCGCCCTCCTATCTGTCTTAGAACGGGAGATATTGACAAAAAACTTCTCCCCGGCTTAATATTTATCGCACAGATACGTCCTCTCGTGTGCTGTTAGGGCTCTATAAGGGCTCCAAATAGCATCAGAGAACGCCCTCCTATCTGTCTTAGAACGGGAGTTATTGACAAAAACTTCTCCCCGGCAATATTTATCGCATAGATGTCCTCTCGTGTGCTGTTAGGGCTCTATAAGGGCTCAAATAGCATCGAGAACGCCCTCTATCTGTCTTAGAACGGGAGTTATTGACAAAAAACTTCTCCCCGGCTTAATATTTATCGCACAGATACGTCCTCTCGTGTGCTGTTAGGGCTCTATAAGGGCTATATATAGCAACTAAGAGCTCCTATCTGTCTTAGAGCGGGGTTATTGACAAAAACTTCTCACCGGCTTAATATTTATCGCACAGATACGTCCTCTCGTGTGCTGTTAGGGCTCTATAAGGGCTATATATAGCAACTGAGAGCGCCCTCCTATCTGTCTTAGAACGGGAGTTATTGACAAAAAACTTCTCACCGGCTTAATATTTATCGCACAGATACGTCCTCTCGTGTGCTGTTAGGGCTCTATAAGGGCTATATATAGCAACTAAGAGCGCCCTCCTATCTGTCATAGAACGGGAGTTATTGACAAAAAACTTCTCACCGGCTTAATATTTATCGCACAGATACGTCCTCTCGTGTGCTTTTAGGGCTCTATAAGGGCTATATATAGCAACTGAGAGCGCCCTCCTATCTGTCTTAGAAGCGGAGTTATTGACAAAAAACTTCTCACCGGCTTAATATTTATCGCACAGATACGTCCTCTCGTGTGCTTTTAGGGCTCTATAAGGGCTATATATAGCAACTAAGAGCGCCCTCCTATCTGTCTTAGAAGCGGAGTTATTGACAAAAAACTTCTCCCCGGCTTAATATTTATCGCACAGATACGTCCTCTCGTGTGCTGTTAGGGCTCTATAAGGGCTATATATAGCAACTGAGAGCGCCCTCCTATCTGTCTTAGAAGCGGAGTTATTGACAAAAAACTTCTCCCCGGCTTAATATTTATCGCACAGATATGTCCTGCGGGGTGCTGTTAGGGCTCTATAAGGGCTCCAAATAGCATCAGAGAACGCCCTCCTATCTGTCTTAGAACGGAGTTATTGACAAAAAACTTCTCCCCGGCTTAATATTTATCGCACAGATACGTCCTCTCGTGTGCTGTTAGGGCTCTATAAGGGGCAAATAGCATCAGAAGAGCGCCCTCCTATCTGTCTTAGAACAGGAGTTATTGACAAAAACTTCTCGGCAATATTTATCGCACAGATACGTCCTCTCGTGCTTTAGGGCTCTAATAAGGCATCAGAGAACGCCCTCCTATCTGTCTTAGAAGCGGAGTTATTGACAAAAAACTTCTCCCCGGCTTAATATTTATCGCACAGATACGTCCTCTCGTGTGCTGTTAGGGCTCTATAAGGGCTATATATAGCAACTGAGAGCGCCCTCCTATCTGTCTTAGAAGCGGAGTTATTGACAAAAAACTTCTCCCCGGCTTAATATTTATCGCACAGATACGTCCTCTCGTGTGCTTTAGGCTCTATAAGGGCTCCAAGTAGCAACCAGAGCGCCCTCCTATCTGTCTTAGAACAGGAGTTATTGACAAAAACTTCTCCCGGCTTAATATTTATCCCACAGATACGTCCTCTCGTGTGCTGTTAGGGCTCTATAAGGGCTCATATAGCAACTGAGAGCGCCCTCCTATCTGTCTTAGAACGGGAGATATTGACAAAAACTTCTCCCCGGCTTAATTTATCCTTTGGTCCTCGTGTGCTGTTAGGGCTCTATAAAGGCTACAAATAGCAATCAGAGCGCCCTCCTATCTGTCAGAACAGGAGTTATTGACAAAACTTCTCACCGGCTTAATATTTATCGCACAGATACGTCCTCTCGTGTGCTTGGGCCAGGGCTCTATAAGGGCC
>JACDQD010000025.1:10000-51428 GCA_019843655.1 Lethocerus indicus | reverse complement strand
GAGAGGACGTATCTGTGCGATAAATATTAAGCCGGGGAGAAGTTTTTTGTCAATAACTCCCGTTCTAAGACAGATAGGAGGGCGCTCTTAGTTGCTATATATAGCCCTTATAGAGCCCTAACAGCACACGAGAGGACGTATCTGTGCGATAAATATTAAGCCGGGGAGAAGTTTTTTGTCAATAACTCCCGTTCTAAGACAGATAGGAGGGCGTTCTCTGATGCTATTTGGAGCCCTTATAGAGCCCTATCAGCACACGAGAGGACGTATCTGTGCGATAAATATTAAGCCGGGAGAAGTTTTTTGTCAATAACTCCGTTCTAAGACAGATAGGAGGGCGTTCTCTGATGCTATTTGGAGCCCTTATAGAGCCCTAACAGCACACGAGAGGACGTATCTGTGCGATAAATATTAAGCCGGGAGAAGTTTTTTGTCAATAATCTCCGTTCTAAGACAGATAGGAGGGCGTTCTCTGATGCTATTTGGAGCCCTTATAGAGCCCTAACAGCACACGAGAGGACGTATCTGTGCGATAAATATTAAGCCGGGAGAAGTTTTTTGTCAATAACTCCCGTTCTAAGACAGATAGGAGGGCGTTCTCTGATGCTATTTGGAGCCCTTATAGAGCCCTATCAGCACACGAGAGGACGTATCTGTGCGATAAATATTAAGCCGGGGAGAAGTTTTTTGTCAATAACTCCCGTTCTAAGACAGATAGGAGGGCGTTCTCTGTTGCTATATATAGCCCTTATAGAGCCCTAACAGCACACGAGAGGACGTATCTGTGCGATAAATATTAAGCCGGGGAGAAGTTTTTTGTCAATAACTCCCGTTCTAAGACAGATAGGAGGGCGTTCTCTGATGCTATTTGTAGCCCTTATAGAGCCCTAACAGCACACGAGAGGACGTATCTGTGCGATAAATATTAAGCCGGGAGAAGTTTTTTGTCAATATCTCCCGTTCTAAGACAGATAGGAGGGCGTTCTCTGATGCTATTTGGAGCCCTTATAGAGCCCTAACAGCACACGAGAGGACGTATCTGTGCGATAAATATTAAGCCGGGGAGAAGTTTTTTGTCAATAACTCCCGTTCTAAGACAGATAGGAGGGCGTTCTCTGAGCCTTTTGGAGCCCTTATAGAGCCCTAACAGCACACGAGAGGACGTATCTGTGCGATAAATATTAAGCCGGGGAGAAGTTTTTTGTCAATAACTCCCGTTCTAAGACAGATAGGAGGGCGTTCTCTGATGCTATATATAGCCCTTATAGAGCCCTATCAGCACACGAGAGGACGTATCTGTGCGATAAATATTAAGCCGGGGAGAAGTTTTTTGTCAATAACTCCCGTTCTAAGACAGATAGGAGGGCGCTCTTAGTTGCTATATATAGCCCTTATAGAGCCCTAACAGCACACGAGAGGACGTATCTGTGCGATAAATATTAAGCCGGGGAGAAGTTTTTTGTCAATAACTCCCGTTCTAAGACAGATAGGAGGGCGTTCTCTGATGCTATTTGGAGCCCTTATAGAGCCCTAACAGCACACGAGAGGACGTATCTGTGCGATAAATATTAAGCCGGGGAGAAGTTTTTTGTCAATAACTCCCGTTCTAAGACAGATAGGAGGGCGTTCTCTGATGCTATTTGGAGCCCTTATAGAGCCCTATCAGCACACGAGAGGACGTATCTGTGCGATAAATATTAAGCCGGGAGAAGTTTTTTGTCAATAACTCCGCTTCTAAGACAGATAGGAGGGCGTTCTCTGATGCTATTTGGAGCCCTTATAGAGCCCTATCAGCACACGAGAGGACGTATCTGTGCGATAAATATTAAGCCGGGGAGAAGTTTTTTGTCAATAACTCCCGTTCTAAGACAGATAGGAGGGCGCTCTTAGTTGCTATTTGTAGCCCTTATAGAGCCCTATCAGCACACGAGAGGACGTATCTGTGCGATAAATATTAAGCCGGGAGAAGTTTTTTGTCAATAACTCCCGTTCTAAGACAGATAGGAGGGCGTTCTCTGATGCTATTTGGAGCCCTTATAGAGCCCTAACAGCACACGAGAGGACGTATCTGTGCGATAAATATTAAGCCGGGAGAAGTTTTTTGTCAATAACTCCCGTTCTAAGACAGATAGGAGGGCGTTCTCTGATGCTATTTGGAGCCCTTATAGAGCCCTAACAGCACACGAGAGGACGTATCTGTGCGATAAATATTAAGCCGGTGAGAAGTTTTTTGTCAATAACTCCCGTTCTAAGACAGATAGGAGGGCGTTCTCTGATGCTATTTGGAGCCCTTATAGAGCCCTAACAGCACACGAGAGGACGTATCTGTGCGATAAATATTAAGCCGGGAGAAGTTTTTTGTCAATAACTCCCGTTCTAAGACAGATAGGAGGGCGTTCTCTGATGCTATTTGGAGCCCTTATAGAGCCCTATCAGCACACGAGAGGACGTATCTGTGCGATAAATATTAAGCCGGTGAGAAGTTTTTTGTCAATAACTCCCGTTCTAAGACAGATAGGAGGGCGTTCTCTGATGCTATTTGGAGCCCTTATAGAGCCCTAACAGCACACGAGAGGACGTATCTGTGCGATAAATATTAAGCCGGGAGAAGTTTTTTGTCAATAACTCCCGTTCTAAGACAGATAGGAGGGCGTTCTCTGATGCTATTTGGAGCCCTTATAGAGCCCTAACAGCACACGAGAGGACGTATCTGTGCGATAAATATTAAGCCGGGAGAAGTTTTTGTCAATAATCTCCCGTTCTAAGACAGATAGGAGGGCGTTCTCTGATGCTATTTGGAGCCCTTATAGAGCCCTAACAGCACACGAGAGGACGTATCTGTGCGATAAATATTAAGCCGGGGAGAAGTTTTTTGTCAATATCTCCCGTTCTAAGACAGATAGGAGGGCGTTCTCTGATGCTATTTGGAGCCCTTATAGAGCCCTAACAGCACACGAGAGGACGTATCTGTGCGATAAATATTAAGCCGGGGAGAAGTTTTTTGTCAATATCTCCCGTTCTAAGACAGATAGGAGGGCGTTCTCTGATGCTATTTGGAGCCCTTATAGAGCCCTAACAGCACACGAGAGGACGTATCTGTGCGATAAATATTAAGCCGGGGAGAAGTTTTTTGTCAATAACTCCCGTTCTAAGACAGATAGGAGGGCGTTCTCTGATGCTATTTGGAGCCCTTATAGAGCCCTAACAGCACACGAGAGGACGTATCTGTGCGATAAATATTAAGCCGGGGAGAAGTTTTTTGTCAATATCTCCCGTTCTAAGACAGATAGGAGGGCGTTCTCTGATGCTATTTGGAGCCCTTATAGAGCCCTAACAGCACACGAGAGGACGTATCTGTGCGATAAATATTAAGCCGGGAGAAGTTTTTTGTCAATAACTCCCGTTCTAAGACAGATAGGAGGGCGTTCTCTGATGCTATTTGGAGCCCTTATAGAGCCCTAACAGCACACGAGAGGACGTATCTGTGCGATAAATATTAAGCCGGGAGAAGTTTTTTGTCAATAACTCCCGTTCTAAGACAGATAGGAGGGCGTTCTCTGATGCTATTTGGAGCCCTTATAGAGCCCTATCAGCACACGAGAGGACGTATCTGTGCGATAAATATTAAGCCGGGAGAAGTTTTTTGTCAATAACTCCCGTTCTAAGACAGATAGGAGGGCGTTCTCTGATGCTATTTGGAGCCCTTATAGAGCCCTAACAGCACACGAGAGGACGTATCTGTGCGATAAATATTAAGCCGGGAGAAGTTTTTTGTCAATAACTCCCGTTCTAAGACAGATAGGAGGGCGTTCTCTGATGCTATTTGGAGCCCTTATAGAGCCCTATCAGCACACGAGAGGACGTATCTGTGCGATAAATATTAAGCCGGGGAGAAGTTTTTTGTCAATAACTCCCGTTCTAAGACAGATAGGAGGGCGTTCTCTGATGCTATTTGGAGCCCTTATAGAGCCCTAACAGCACACGAGAGGACGTATCTGTGCGATAAATATTAAGCCGGGAGAAGTTTTTTGTCAATAACTCCCGTTCTAAGACAGATAGGAGGGCGTTCTCTGATGCTATTTGGAGCCCTTATAGAGCCCTATCAGCACACGAGAGGACGTATCTGTGCGATAAATATTAAGCCGGGGAGAAGTTTTTTGTCAATAACTCCCGTTCTAAGACAGATAGGAGGGCGTTCTCTGATGCTATTTGGAGCCCTTATAGAGCCCTAACAGCACACGAGAGGACGTATCTGTGCGATAAATATTAAGCCAGGGAGAAGTTTTTTGTCAATAACTCCCGTTCTAAGACAGATAGGAGGGCGTTCTCTGATGCTATTTGGAGCCCTTAGATAGAGTATCTGTGCGATAAATATTAAGCCGGGGAGAAGTTTTTGTCAATATCTAAGACCGTTCTGAAGAGCCCAGATAACAGCACACGAGAGGACGTATCTGTGCGATAAATATTAAGCCGGGAGAAGTTTTTGTCAATAACTCCCGTTCTGATGCTATTTGGAGCCCTTATAGAGCCCTATCAGCACACGAGAGGACGTATCTGTGCGATAAATATTAAGCCGGGAGAAGTTTTTGTCAATAACCCGTTCTAAGACAGATAGGAGGTTTTTGCGTTCTCTGATGCTATTTAGCCCTTATAGAGCCCTAACAGCACACAGAAACAGTTCATGAAAGCAGAAAAAGGAATTTTCTCCGGCTTCCCAAGTCAAAAATGAGCTACCATTGAAGGGGCATTTAGGTGCCCAAAAGGTCTACATTCTGCCACTAGAACCGTGTTTCTAGGTGCAGTTTCCAGGTTGCAATGTTCATTCGTAATGTATTTGAAATGTCTCTGGCGTCAAAAATAATTTCGGATTATTCGGTTTATCTTCAATTAATGATTAATGATTATGAAATTACAATTTTAATTTGTTTTGTTTTACCTTTAGGTTCCGAATGTAGAAATACATCAATGTACACATTGTATACTTATTTATTGTTTATTGCCGGGTTTCGTAACAAAACGTAATTGAAACTCTGCCCTCTCTGATTGTCGGTGATAGGACATTATTGACACAGGTTTATTCGGTATCTTCGAGAGTCGTACTTTTAGCTGTCTATATAACCCAAAAAAGAACCGAATCGAACATTTATTTTTAACAAAAACTATAGAAAAAGAATTAAAAAAATTCTTCTCGCACCTCTCATTTATATCACCGGTACACTCCGGTCTTATTGGAGAAACGGGCTGTTGAAAATATCTGTCCTATTTGGAGATGACATCTACCGAGTTTTTATGCCATTAGCTGCTGTGGCGGACGACTCTATAATCATTCGAAAAAAGATATTTAAAATAATTTCAACTTTTTAATTAACGCTTTTGGAAAAATAGAAATTCACCCTGATAGTATCAGACGGTGTTGATATATATATATATATATATATATATATATATATATATATATATTGGTGGAAAAACTTATTGAAAGACAAGATCTATTGTCGGAGATTTCAATTAACCTTCAGCGGCTGTGCGGAACTTGAAACTATATCAGGGAAGGAAATAACTTCTCTAAGTGGGGACGCCCGGGAAAAACATCCAAAGTGCCAAATAGTGATTGACACCGCGCTACTGAAGACGGCGAGCGGCAGAAACTGGTCTAGCGAAAGACTGAACCTGCGAGACAGGGGACGGAAACACAACAAATCGATATATACTCGAGTTATTTATAGTTCACGAAACTTTACCAACTGTGTGAATTTTCATGTTCAGAATGAGTGTAAGCAGTGTATATATATATATATATATATATATATATATATATATATATATTGTGTACATATGATTACATCATAATAACACAACTTTTGTTTGAATTATGTACAGACGATGATGATGCCACATATGTCCGATGGAAGCTTCTGGCAAAAATTTCTGTATCGGTTCGCCCGATATCGTCTCCATTCGGTTGACAGCAGTTGGCCGAGAAACGGTACAGTCTCCAGTTGGAGCGGTAAGAAATTTTCGGCCAGCACCAAAACTGTCTTCAGACCGGACCTGCGAAAATACGGGGAGAATTTCTAACAAAAATTGCTACAGTGTCACCAATTTTCTAACGAAACCACATTTATTTAATTTTAAAAGAATCGAAAACACTCTGCAAATATCTGCCATTATGCTACGGTTATATATATGTAACTATAAATATATAAATATAGTTATACAGAAAACACGGGAAGAATTTCTACCGAAAATTGTTACAGTGTCACCAATTTCTAACAAGCCCACATTTATTTAATTTTAAAAGAATCGAAAACACTCTGCAAATATCTGCCATTATGCTGCGATTATATATATGTAACTATAAATATATAAATATAGATATACAGAAAACACGGGAAGAATTTCTACCGAAAATTGCTACAGTGTCACCAATTTTCTAACAAACCCGCATTTATTTAATTTTAAAAGAATCGAAAACACTCTGCAAATATCTGCCATTATGCTACTATTATATATATATGTAACTATAAATATATAAATATTCGAAACAAGAATACAGCGGTATTAAAATTGACGACACTGCGTTATAATAAATAAAAAATAAAGATTAAGTTAAAGATATATATATATATATATATATATATATATATATATATTTTCAACCCGCCGTTGCCACAGGGCAAGTGTATCTCACTGTGTGTGATGTTAACCAAATATCACGGTTAAAGTTGTTTTCATTTTTACGTTTGTTCTGTCGCATCTCTAATTATTAACCAGTCTCTCCGTTTTGTAACTACAAGTAGTTGGATTTGTATCTATTGTCCGAAGTAATACGATATTATATTTAAATATTTGACGCTATTCCATTTACCCAGAAGGCGCTTTGTCCGGTTTGCCGAAACCCAGTTGAGAGCCGTTTTTGGCCGATAGTCGTAGGCTGTCCTACGACTTTGGAGAGCAGTTGGGACTTTGTGCCGAGTTGCGTTGCCGCTCCGGTAGGCCCACCGGCGCCAGCCCTTTACCGGCACAGCCTCTTGTACACCACCACTGAAATACAAGACGAAAATAATAACTCGATATCGTCAAATTTATGAAAGTTTCCGTACCGTCTTGTACTAAAACGGATACCGTTTTTCCGAAATTTCACCCGCACTCCATCTACAGTGACCCCAAAGTGAGTACACTTTCGGACGTATTAATAAATTTAGAACAGTATTTTGATACCGGATCGAGCCTTTTCTGGGAAGTAGCTAGTTAATTATTTAAAATTATAAATAATTTCTCGGGTTTTTTTTTATATAAATGCTTTATACCGGATTTCGTTATAAAATTTGTTAACGGGCGCAGTTCCTACCGGGGGAAGTACCGCGCACATAACTCTAAACGATACATACCTCGAGTATCGACTGGCTGAATTCCATTCCAGTCGTGGATATTTTATACGCGTTTATTTAAAAAAATACATCGACAGTAGACGACCCCTGTCGGGCGGCGAGAAGGTGAACCTGTTGAAAATTTCAGAGTAGGATTCCGACCGACTGGAAAGTAAAAAAATATATTAATACCCTCGCTAATTATCGACGATAAATAAAACAACGGCTACGTTAAGAGATTTTGCGCGAATCTAGGTTTTATCATATTCGGGTAATATTTTGGTCCTCCGCCCCGTCTCTATAGAAATAGAATTTCTATAGAAAATCTACGCGACGTAAATCTATTTCAACCGTTGTTGAATACTCCTTTTCAAACGATGACGGGCGGGAGCAGATTTAGTTCTAGAAATCCGGTCATAATTATCACACTTGTCGGAACTCGGTCTGAGAGACATAATATTCTTTGCACATTCGGGACCACATACCGATCCAAGATTTGTACATATCTCAATATGCACTCTTTCGGGGGACTCTCATGCCTCAAACTCTCACGACGCCTCGTGAAGGAAATACAGACTCTCCATACCTTTCCGCAACCGCAGAAGACGTCGTGCTCCTATAAGCGAAATAATAATAATAATAACAGAAACAGTCGTCTACAGCGTACGAATGAAACAAAAATCGATATATCGGGTCGACGACTGAGTAATTGCGGAATTCACCCCGCGACAAGTGGCGTTGTACCATATTTTTAAGTACGTCGACATCTACGCGCGCACAGATAAGCCCCGTAGATGGTTTTGAATAGACGTATAAGATACGTTCGGCTTCTCTGCAATGTCCCTTGTTGAACTATGTTGTTGAATCAATAACGGCCTTTCTTATCTCCACCGGATGTCGACAGCGCTTATCATCTTTTAATGAAAAATTCTCCCCCGACTGGAATTTTGCGAACGCTGTCTTTCTTTTAACGCTTCGTCACCGTACACGGCGTACAACACGTTCTGTGAGGCGTTAACACGTTTGCGAAAATAGAAAAGGAAAATGTGACGGAAATGCTCATTTCGGTTCATTGTGTTTTAGATTTTTATACACACACACACACACACACAATTCAACGGGGCAATGTAATTATGATACCGAATGTTTCAGAAAGGACCAAATAATAACGCATCAAAGAATCTTATCTGTGCAAAGATGTTGTACTTAAAAATATGTACAACGCCACTTGTCGCGGGGCGAATTCAGCAATTACTTAGTTGGGTCGACCCGATATGACCTCGCCTATTACGTTAGTTATTACGGTTTACGGAAACTATCCGATGCTACCGGCTTTCGATATCATTCACGGGGGGCAACCCCATAATTTTCTAGTTTTATCCCGCAGTCGAATAACTATAACTGTCCTAGTAAGTACATACAATGGGTATAGTTAGGTTATAACAGCTGTATAACCTTACAGTCGAGAGGGGGTTGGGGAGAATGTAGTTTCCCAACTACACTTGGACGACCCTTACCCAACTGAAAATATTTTCAGTAACATTAAATGTTACAATAAAATATTAGAATAAAAAATATTGAGAATTTTTATCTTTATTATATATATTCTCATTCGGTCCTGAAATTATAACCTTTGTATATATATGTTATATACCGACCGACAGCGTATACATTAATATATCGGACGAGCTTAAAAAAAAAAATTGAACCCGCCGTCGTATATCGTAATATATTTTCGATGCTGTCGGAGTGATTTTAGATTTTTGAGAATGAAAAACGATATTTGCCGTTAAGAATCCCTTCGCTCGGATAAACGCTTCGTGAGGTTTGGACTTTGAACAGGGGCGCAAAATGGCGGCGCGTAGAATAATAATAATAATAATAAATCGAAGGTTTTTCTAACTACGCTCAGTTTTGCCAACTGCGATTATTTTCTACTATTTCCACTATTGATAAGGATGAAACGCCCAATATGACAAAGTGTGATGTTGTATTCAACATCCCACCCCCGTAAGAAGGTGCCGAGGGTAGTATTTACGTCTACCCCAATAACAATAACAACTACAATCCATCCCGACCGCCTATAGAACTCGAATAATCGTTTCATTTTTAATATTACCATTTGTATTCGTAATTGATATCCCGTTAATGCTGCCACCGTGTTCAGTTCGAGTTACATAATATAGGCCTTTCAATCCTTTCGCGGATATTACCGTCGTGTTCTCTCTTCTCTCTCTCTCTCTCTCTCCTGAAGTGTGCTAACTGCGAGGAAGAGGCGATGAAAGAGGTCCAGGAGGTCGAGGCTGGTTCTGCCGCCTCAGAACCTGGAAGTCGGGGGCGGCTATTGACGGGGCGGCTATTGAGAGGGCGGCTATTGAGGGGCGGCTATTGAGGGGGCGGCTATTGAGGGGGAGCGGCTATTGAGGGGCGGCTATTGAGGGGCGGCGGCTATTGAGGGACGGCGGCTACAGAGGGGGCGGCGGCTATTGAGGGGGCGGCTATTGAGGGGGCAGTCGCCAGCACACTCTTCACCCCTCACAGCCATCCAGCCCCACCCCCCCATATCTTCTTATAAACTCTCTATCTATCTTTCCATTACAACATCAATCAGAATATATCCATATAATGAAAGTTTTCCCACTTTCATATGTCTCTCTCTCTATCTCTCTCTCTCTCTCTCTCTCTCTCTCTCTCTCTCTCTCTCTCTCTCTCTCTCTCTCTCTCTCTCTCTCTCTCTCTCTCTCTCTCTCTCTCTCTCTCTCTCTCTCTCTCTCTCTCTCTCTCTCTCTCTCTCTCTCTCTCTCTCTCTCTCTCTCTCTCTCTCTCTCTCTCTCTCTCTCTCTCTCTGTGTGCAGTTATAATTCGAAAGTATTTCCACATTTCGTTCGTTTCTGTCCACTTTCGCCGGTTTTGGTCTTTCGCCAGCCGGACCCCGGTTTCGGCCGTTCGCCATCTTCGGTAGCGCTGTGTCGGCACTTTGGATGGTATATCGGGCGATATATCTCACCGCGCGGTGGCCGCCACCTGCCACTTTGTACAGTGCGGTGGAAAACGGGAAACGGTAACCCACAAAAAAAAAAAAAAACAGGCACGAAAGTGGCCGACAACGCTACTGAAGATGGCGAACGGCCGAAACCGGCGAGAGGAGACGGAAACGCACCAGACCTTTGGTATTCCGTTTACCGACGAAACGATACGTTGAGCGGCGTCAATTTCGTGAAAACCGATATTTTCAAATAGGTTTATTCTCTAATTTTCACTGATTTTTTTTTTTATATATAATTTTTCGATAAATTTTTTTCCGGTGTAATTTTACTAACTAAGGTATTTTAAAGAAATAAAGCGCTCGTTTCGGTTTAACTGTGAATTTTACAAAGTCTTATCCTAGTAATAATTAATATACAAAGTGAGTTAAACTGTTGACCGTTTAACTGGCTATAATAATAATAATAATAATATTCGAAAACGTAAATAAATTTGGGAGAGAAAATAAATTACAATTTCGCTTGCGCTATTTAATTATTTTATTAGATTGATCGAATATAATCGGATATTACATTATATATATTCTATTTTTAATTATTAAACACGCGTTAACGTAACGTAAGAAAATAAATACACATCCTGCACGGTACCATAATTCTCAGGCGGAATAAAAATTAAAACAAACACACACACACACAGACTGACGAAGTACAGGGCATAGACAGGCGGATTTGAACCACCGGTTGGCGCAGGCCGTACTGTATTGCGTTAGTTTATACTTTATTAACGATAACGATAGTTTTGTTACTTCCTCTGCCAAATACCTTTTTAAACACGTACGAATGTCTTTTGCGAGTAGTCAAATAAGCGTGTCACCCAAATACGGGCGACGCGGCCCGATCAGAAACTTTACTGTTACCTGAATATGGGTGACGTGGCAGTCAACATGTTAACCCTTTGCACTCGAAGTTTTTATTCATTCGTATTACCAGCAAATCGTACCGGACATATTATCACTTATCTCTTTTATTATGGAATCGATCGATGTATCCGTAGAGTATAATCGAAAAAAATCTAACGGTTCTTTTACATCGTCGGAAATTTGTGCAGTCCGGCGATTCGAGGTGAAATATCGAAATCCGTAAGAGACGGAATATTATCCACTTCCGAACAATTTTTCTTTTATTCACCGTATCGGCGATATAAATACGAATTCGAAATATAAAAACAACGGATAAACTTGAATCCGATACACTCTACTGGCGAATAACAGGGATAATCCAAAAGCGAAATATCCTATAAATAGTTTTTACGATATGTTTTTGTCGTTGTGTTAACGAGGTACAGACCGAGGTGAAATGTATCATTTGAAACGAAAAGCGATGGACCTTGAGTACGGGTTCGGTGCCGAGTACTTTGCCGGTCTGCGCCAATTGGCCGTCGACCTGGAGGCTGGCGTCGGTCAAGTAGCGAGAGGCGACCACCTGGTGGGTGGACCCGTCTTTGTACGGCCCGCACGTAGTCACAGTCAGAACACCGCTTCCCATATTCAACTGAAAAACAGACGGTCGCATCAAAACATTTGTCGAACGGCGCGATACAATTATTGAACCGAAACACATTTATTTAAATTTAAACGAATCGAAAACGCACTGTAAATATTTCCCATAATAATACAACTATGTACATGCATATATTATTATATAAATATTTATATAAAGAGAGTACGGGGGGAATTTCTACAGGAAATGGCTCAGGTGTCACCAATTATTGGACCGAAAAGAATTTATTTAAATTTAAACGAATCGAAAACACACTGTAAATATTTCCCATTATAATACAACTATGTACATGCATATATTATTATATAAATATTTATATAAAGAAAGTACGGGGGGGATTTCTACTGAAAATGGCCCTGGTCTCAACAATTATTGAACCGAAATAAATTTATTTAAATTTAAACGAATCGAAAACGCACTGTAAATATTTCCCATTATAGTACAACTATGTACAAGCATATATAATTATATAAATATTTATATAAAGAAAGTACGGGGGGGAATTTCTACAGGAAATGGCTCAGGTGTCACCAATTATTGGACCGAAAAGAATTTATTTAAATTTAAACGAATCGAAAACACACTGTAAATATTTCCCATTATAGTACAACTATGTACAAGCATATATAATTATATAAATATTTATATAAAGAAAGTACGGGGGGGAATTTCTACAGGAAATGGCCCTGGTCTCAACAATTATTGAACCGAAATAAATTTATTTAAATTTAAACGAATCGAAAACGCACTGTAAATATTTCCCATTATAGTACAACTATGTACAAGCATATATAATTATATAAATATTTATATAAAGAAAGTACGGGGGGGAATTTCTACAGGAAATGGCTCAGGTGTCACCAATTATTGGACCGAAATACATTTATTTAAATTTAAACGAATCGAAAACACACTGTAAATATTTCCCATTATAGTACAACTATGTACATGCATATATAATTATATAAATATTTATATAAAGAAAGTACGGGGGAATTTCTACTGGAAATGGCCCTAGTGTCACCAATTATTGAACCGAAATAAATTTATTTAAATTTAAACGAATCGAAAACACACTGTAAATATTTCCCATTATAGTACAACTATGTACATGCATATATAATTATATAAATATTTATATAAAGAAAGTACGGGGGAATTTCTACGAAATGGCCCCGTCTCAGCAATTATTGGACCGAAAGAATTTATTTAAATTTAAACGAATCGAAAACACACTGTAAATATTTCCCATTATAGTACAACTATGTACATGCATATATAATTATATAAATATTTATATAAAGAAAGTACGGGGGGATTTCTACAGGAAATGGCCCTGGTCTCAACAATTATTGAACCGAAATAAATTTATTTAAATTTAAACGAATCGAAAACGCACTGTAAATATTTCCCATTATAGTACAACTATGTACAAGCATATATAATTATATAAATATTTATATAAAGAGAGTACTGGGGGAATTTCTACAGGAAATGGCTCAGGTGTCACCAATTATTGGACCGAAAAGCATTTATTTAAATTTAAACGAATCGAAAACACACTGTAAATATTTCCCATTATAGTACAACTATGTACATGCATATATAATTATATAAATATTTATATAAAGAAAGTACGGGGAATTTCTACAGGAAATGGCTCAGGTGTCGCAATTATTGGACCGAAAAAATTTATTTAAATTTAAACGAATCGAAAACACACTGTAAATATTTCCCATTATAGTACAACTATGTACATGCATATATAATTATATAAATATTTATATAAAGAGAGTACGGGGGGGAATTTCTACAGAAAATGGCTCCGGTCTCAGCAATTATTGGACCGAAACACATTTATTTAAATTTAAACGAATCGAAAACACACTGTAAATATTTCCCATTATAGTACAACTATGTACAAGCATATATAATTATATAAATATTTATATAAAGAAAGTACGGGGAATTTCTACAGGAAATGGCTCAGGTGTCACCAATTATTGGACCGAAAGAATTTATTTAAATTTAAACGAATCGAAAACACACTGTAAATATTTCCCATTATAGTACAACTATGTACATGCATATATAATTATATAAATATTTATATAAAGAAAGTACGGGGAATTTCTACAGAAATGGCCCAGTGTCAACAATTATTGGACCGAAATACATTTATTTAAATTTAAACGAATCGAAAACACACTGTAAATATTTCCCATTATAGTACAACTATGTACAAGCATATATAATTATATAAATATTTATATAAAGAAAGTACGGGGGAATGGCTCGGTGTCACCAATTATTGGACCGAAATAAATTTATTTAAATTTAAACGAATCGAAAACACACTGTAAATATTTCCCATTATAGTACAACTATGTACATGCATATATAATTATATAAATATTTATATAAAGAAAGTACGGGGGGGAATTTCTACAGGAAATGGCTCAGGTCTAACAATTATTGAACCGAAACAAATTTATTTAAATTTAAACGAATCGAAAACACACTGTAAATATTTCCCATTATAGTACAACTATGTACATGCATATATAATTATATAAATATTTATATAAAGAGAGTACTGGGGGAATTTCTACAGGAAATGGCTCAGGTGTCACCAATTATTGGACCGAAAAGCATTTATTTAAATTTAAACGAATCGAAAACACACTGTAAATATTTCCCATTATAGTACAACTATGTACATGCATATATAATTATATAAATATTTATATAAAGAAAGTACGGGGAATTTCTACAGGAAATGGCTCAGGTGTCACCAATTATTGGACCGAAAGAATTTATTTAAATTTAAACGAATCGAAAACACACTGTAAATATTTCCCATTATAGTACAACTATGTACATGCATATATAATTATATAAATATTTATATAAAGAAAGTACGGGGAATTTCTACTGGAAATGGCCCTCCGGTCTCACAATTATTGGACCGAAATAATTTATTTAAATTTAAACGAATCGAAAACACACTGTAAATATTTCCCATTATAGTACAACTATGTACAAGGCATATACAATTATATAAATATTTATATAAAGAGAGTACGGGGGGATTTCTACGGGAAATGGCTCAGGTGTCACCAATTATTGGACCGAAAAAATTTATTTAAATTTAAACGAATCGAAAACACACTGTAAATATTTCCCATTATAGTACAACTATGTACATGCATATATAATTATATAAATATTTATATAAAGAAAGTACGGGGGGAATTTCTGCAGGAAATGGCCTAGTGTCACCAATTATTGGACCGAAATAAATTTATTTAAATTTAAACGAATCGAAAACACACTGTAAATATTTCCCATTATAGTACAACTATGTACATGCATATATAATTATATAAATATTTATATAAAGAGAGTACGGGGGAATTTCTACCAGGAAATGGCCCCGGTGTCACCAATTATTGGACCGAAAAACATTTATTTAAATTTAAACGAATCGAAAACACACTGTAAATATTTCCCATTATAGTACAACTATGTACATGCATATATAATTATATAAATATTTATATAAAGAAAGTACGGGGGGGAATTTCTACGGAAATGGCTCGTGTCACCAATTATTGGACCGAAATAAATTTATTTAAATTTAAACGAATCGAAAACACACTGTAAATATTTCCCATTATAGTACAACTATGTACATGCATATATAATTATATAAACATTTATATAAAGAAAGTACGGGGGGGAATTTCTACAGGAAATGGCTCAGGTGTCAGCAATTATTGGACCGAAACACATTTATTTAAATTTAAACGAATCGAAAACACACTGTAAATATTTCCCATTATAGTACAACTATGTACATGCATATATAATTATATAAATATTTATATAAAGAGAGTACGGGGGGAATTTCTACAGGAAATGGCTCAGGTGTCACCAATTATTGGACCGAAAAAAATTTATTTAAATTTAAACGAATCGAAAACACACTGTAAATATTTCCCATTATAGTACAACTATGTACATGCATATATAATTATATAAATATTTATATAAAGAAAGTACGGGGGGGAATTTCTACAGGAAATGGCTCAGGTGTCACCAATTATTGGACCGAAAAGAATTTATTTAAATTTAAACGAATCGAAAACACACTGTAAATATTTCCCATTATAGTACAACTATGTACAAGCATATATAATTATATAAATATTTATATAGAAAGTACGGGGGGGAATTTCTACAGGAAATGGCCCTGGTCTCAACAATTATTGAACCGAAATAAATTTATTTAAATTTAAACGAATCGAAAACACACTGTAAATATTTCCCATTATAGTACAACTATGTACATGCATATATAATTATATAAATATTTATATAAAGAGAGTACGGGGGGGAATTTCTACAGGAAATGGCTCAGGTGTCAGCAATTATTGGACCGAAACACATTTATTTAAATTTAAACGAATCGAAAACACACTGTAAATATTTCCCATTATAGTACAACTATGTACATGCATATATAATTATATAAATATTTATATAAAGAAAGTACGGGGAATTTCTACAGGAAATGGCCTCAGGTGTCACCAATTATTGGACCGAAATAAATTTATTTAAATTTAAACGAATCGAAAACACACTGTAAATATTTCCCATTATAGTACAACTATGTACATGCATATATAATTATATAAATATTTATATAAAGAAAGTACGGGGAATTTCTACTGGAAATGGGCTCAGGTCTCACCAATTATTGGACCGAAAACATTTATTTAAATTTAAACGAATCGAAAACACACTGTAAATATTTCCCATTATAGTACAACTATGTACATGCATATATAATTATATAAATATTTATATAAAGAAAGTACGGGGGGAATTTCTACAGGAAATGGCTCAGGTGTCACCAATTATTGGACCGAAAGAATTTATTTAAATTTAAACGAATCGAAAACACACTGTAAATATTTCCCATTATAGTACAACTATGTACATGCATATATAATTATATAAATATTTATATAAAGAAAGTACGGGGAATTTCTACAGGAAATGGCCTCAGGTGTCACCAATTATTGGACCGAAAGAACATTTATTTAAATTTAAACGAATCGAAAACACACTGTAAATATTTCCCATTATAGTACAACTATGTACATGCATATATAATTATATAAATATTTATATAAAGAGAGTACGGGGGAATTTCACAGGAAATGGCTCAGGTGTCACCAATTATTGGACCGAAAACATTTATTTAAATTTAAACGAATCGAAAACACACTGTAAATATTTCCCATTATAGTACAACTATGTACATGCATATATAATTATATAAATATTTATATAAAGAAAGTACGGGGGATTTCTACCGGAAATGGCTCAGGTGTCACCAATTATTTGGACCGAAAGAATTTATTTAAATTTAAACGAATCGAAAACACACTGTAAATATTTCCCATTATAGTACAACTATGTACATGCATATATAATTATATAAATATTTATATAAAGAAAGTACGGGGGAATTTCTACAGGAAATGGCCTCAGGTGTCACCAATTATTGGACCGAAACACAATTTATTTAAATTTAAACGAATCGAAAACACACTGTAAATATTTCCCATTATAGTACAACTATGTACATGCATATATAATTATATAAATATTTATATAAAGAAAGTACGGGGAATTTCTACAGGAAATGGCTCAGGTGTCACCAATTATTGGACCGAAAACATTTATTTAAATTTAAACGAATCGAAAACACACTGTAAATATTTCCCATTATAGTACAACTATGTACATGCATATATAATTATATAAATATTTATATAAAGAAAGTATGGGGAATTTCTACAGGAAATGGCTCAGGTGTCACCAATTATTGAACCGAAATACATTTATTTAAATTTAAACGAATCGAAAACACACTGTAAATATTTCCCATTATAGTACAACTATGTACATGCATATATAATTATATAAATATTTATATAAAGAAAGTACGGGGGGGAATTTCTACGAAATGGCCCCGG
The DNA here is from genome assembly GCA_019843655.1 of Lethocerus indicus. NCBI lineage: Eukaryota > Metazoa > Arthropoda > Insecta > Hemiptera > Belostomatidae > Lethocerus > Lethocerus indicus. The sequence continues at coordinate 33,461 of JACDQD010000025.1, read as the reverse complement.
TCTCACCAATTATTGGACCGAAAACATTTATTTAAATTTAAACGAATCGAAAACACACTGTAAATATTTCCCATTATAGTACAACTATGTACATGCATATATAATTATATAAATATTTATATAAAGAAAGTATGGGGAATTTCTACAGGAAATGGCTCAGGTGTCACCCAATTATTGAACCGAAAGAATTTATTTAAATTTAAACGAATCGAAAACACACTGTAAATATTTCCCATTATAGTACAACTATGTACATGCATATATAATTATATAAATATTTATATCAAGAAAGTACGGGGGGGAATTTCTACAGGAAATGGCCTGGTGTCACCAATTATTGGACCGAAATAAATTTATTTAAATTTAAACGAATCGAAAACACACTGTAAATATTTCCCATTATAGTACAACTATGTACAAGCATATATAATTATATAAATATTTATATAAAGAGAGTACGGGGGGGAATTTCTACAGGAAATGGCTCAGGTGTCACCAATTATTGGACCGAAACAATTATTTAAATTTAAACGAATCGAAAACACACTGTAAATATTTCCCATTATAGTACAACTATGTACATGCATATATAATTATATAAATATTTATATCAAGAAAGTACGGGGGGAATTTCTACGGAAATGGCCCTCAGGTCTCACCAATTATTGAACCGAAAAGAATTTATTTAAATTTAAACGAATCGAAAACACACTGTAAATATTTCCCATTATAGTACAACTATGTACAAGCATATATAATTATATAAATATTTATATAAAGAAAGTATGGGGAATTTCTACAGGAAATGGCTCAGGTGTCACCAATTATTGGACCGAAACACAATTTATTTAAATTTAAACGAATCGAAAACACACTGTAAATATTTCCCATTATAGTACAACTATGTACATGCATATATAATTATATAAATATTTATATAAAGAGAGTACGGGGGGAATTTCTACGAAATGGCCCTGGTCTCAACAATTATTGAACCGAAAAGCAATTTATTTAAATTTAAACGAATCGAAAACACACTGTAAATATTTCCCATTATAGTACAACTATGTACAAGCATATATAATTATATAAATATTTATATAAAGAGAGTACGGGGGAATTTCTACAGGAAATGGCTCAGGTGTCACCAATTATTGGACCGAAATACATTTATTTAAATTTAAACGAATCGAAAACACACTGTAAATATTTCCCATTATAGTACAACTATGTACATGCATATATAATTATATAAATATTTATATAAAGAGAGTACGGGGGGGAATTTCTACAGGAAATGGCTCAGGTGTCACCAATTATTGGACCGAAAACATTTATTTAAATTTAAACGAATCGAAAACACACTGTAAATATTTCCCATTATAGTACAACTATGTACATGCATATATAATTATATAAATATTTATATAAAGAAAGTACGGGGGGAATTTCTACAGGAAATGGCTCAGGTCTCACCAATTATTGGACCGAAACACATTTATTTAAATTTAAACGAATCGAAAACACACTGTAAATATTTCCCATTATAGTACAACTATGTACATGCATATATAATTATATAAATATTTATATAAAGAAAGTACGGGGAATTTCTACAGGAAATGGCTCAGGTGTCAGCAATTATTGGACCGAAACACATTTATTTAAATTTAAACGAATCGAAAACACACTGTAAATATTTCCCATTATAGTACAACTATGTACATGCATATATAATTATATAAATATTTATATAAAGAAAGTACGGGGGGGAATTTCTACAGGAAATGGCTCAGGTCTCACCAATTATTGGACCGAAAACATTTATTTAAATTTAAACGAATCGAAAACACACTGTAAATATTTCCCATTATAGTACAACTATGTACATGCATATATAATTATATAAATATTTATATAAAGAAAGTACGGGGGGGAATTTCTACAGGAAATGGCTCAGGTGTCACCAATTATTGGACCGAAAACATTTATTTAAATTTAAACGAATCGAAAACACACTGTAAATATTTCCCATTATAGTACAACTATGTACATGCATATATAATTATATAAATATTTATATAAAGAGAGTACGGGGGGAATTTCTACAGGAAATGGCTCAGGTGTCACCAATTATTGGACCGAAAACATTTATTTAAATTTAAACGAATCGAAAACACACTGTAAATATTTCCCATTATAGTACAACTATGTACATGCATATATAATTATATAAATATTTATATCAAAGAAAGTACGGGGAATTTCTACAGGAAATGGCTCAGGTGTCACCAATTATTGGACCGAAAGAATTTATTTAAATTTAAACGAATCGAAAACACACTGTAAATATTTCCCATTATAGTACAACTATGTACATGCATATATAATTATATAAATATTTATATAAAGAAAGTACGGGGAATTTCTACAGGAAATGGCTCCGGTCTCAGCAATTATTGGACCGAAATACATTTATTTAAATTTAAACGAATCGAAAACACACTGTAAATATTTCCCATTATAGTACAACTATGTACAAGCATATATAATTATATAAATATTTATATAAAGAGAGTACGGGGGGGAATTTCTACTGAAATGGCTCAGGTGTCAGCAATTATTGGACCGAAAGACATTTATTTAAATTTAAACGAATCGAAAACACACTGTAAATATTTCCCATTATAGTACAACTATGTACATGCATATATTATTATATAAATATTTATATAAAGAAAGTACGGGGAATTTCTACAGGAAATGGCCCTCAGGTCTCAACAATTATTGGACCGAAATACATTTATTTAAATTTAAACGAATCGAAAACACACTGTAAATATTTCCCATTATAGTACAACTATGTACATGCATATATAATTATATAAATATTTATATAAAGAGAGTACGGGGGGAATTTCTACAGGAAATGGCTCAGGTGTCACCAATTATTGGACCGAAAAGCATTTATTTAAATTTAAACGAATCGAAAACACAGTGTAAATATTTCCCATTATAGTACAACTATGTACATGCATATATAATTATATAAATATTTATATCAAGAAAGTACGGGGGGGAATTTCTACAGGAAATGGCTCAGGTGTCACCAATTATTGGACCGAAACACATTTATTTAAATTTAAACGAATCGAAAACACACTGTAAATATTTCCCATTATAGTACAACTATGTACATGCATATATAATTATATAAATATTTATATAAAGAGAGTACGGGGGGATTTCTACAGGAAATGGCTCAGGTGTCACCAATTATTGGACCGAAAACATTTATTTAAATTTAAACGAATCGAAAACACACTGTAAATATTTCCCATTATAGTACAACTATGTACATGCATATATAATTATATAAATATTTATATAAAGAGAGTACGGGGGGAATTTCTACAGGAAATGGCTCAGGTGTCACCAATTATTGGACCGAAAAGAATTTATTTAAATTTAAACGAATCGAAAACACACTGTAAATATTTCCCATTATAGTACAACTATGTACATGCATATATAATTATATAAATATTTATATAAAGAGAGTACGGGGGGATTTCTACTGAAATGGCTCAGGTGTCACCAATTATTGGACCGAAAGAATTTATTTAAATTTAAACGAATCGAAAACACACTGTAAATATTTCCCATTATAGTACAACTATGTACATGCATATATAATTATATAAATATTTATATAAAGAGAGTACGGGGGGGAATTTCTACAGGAAATGGCTCAGGTGTCACCAATTATTGGACCGAAAAGAATTTATTTAAATTTAAACGAATCGAAAACACACTGTAAATATTTCCCATTATAGTACAACTATGTACATGCATATATAATTATATAAATATTTATATAAAGAGAGTACGGGGGGAATTTCTACAGGAAATGGCTCAGGTGTCACCAATTATTGGACCGAAACACATTTATTTAAATTTAAACGAATCGAAAACACACTGTAAATATTTCCCATTATAGTACAACTATGTACATGCATATATAATTATATAAATATTTATATAAAGAAAGTACGGGGGGGAATTTCTACAGGAAATGGCTCAGGTGTCACCAATTATTGGACCGAAATACATTTATTTAAATTTAAACGAATCGAAAACACACTGTAAATATTTCCCATTATAGTACAACTATGTACATGCATATATAATTATATAAATATTTATATAAAGAGAGTACGGGGGGAATTTCTACAGGAAATGGCTCCGGTGTCACCAATTATTGGACCGAAACACATTTATTTAAATTTAAACGAATCGAAAACACACTGTAAATATTTCCCATTATAGTACAACTATGTACATGCATATATTATTATATAAATATTTATATAAAGAAAGTACGGGGGATTTCTACTGAAAATGGCCCTGGTCTCAACAATTATTGAACCGAAATAAATTTATTTAAATTTAAACGAATCGAAAACGCACTGTAAATATTTCCCATTATAGTACAACTATGTACAAGCATATATAATTATATAAATATTAATATAAAGAGAGTACGGGGGGAATTTCTACAGGAAATGGCTCAGGTGTCACCAATTATTGGACCGAAAAGAATTTATTTAAATTTAAACGAATCGAAAACACACTGTAAATATTTCCCATTATAATACAAGTATGTACATGCATATATAATTATATAAATATTTATATAAAGAAAGTACAGGGGGGATTCCTACTGAAAATGGCCCTGGTCTCACCAATTATTGAACCGAAACACATTTATTTAAATTTAAACAAATCGAAAACACACTGTAAATATTTCCCATTATAGTACAACTATGTACATGCATATATAATTATATAAATATTTATATAAAGAGAGTACGGGGGGGAATTTCTACAGGAAATGGCTCAGGTGTCACCAATTATTGGACAGAAATACATTTATTTAAATTTAAACGAATCGAAAACACACTGTAAATATTTCCAATTATAGTACAAGTATGTACATGCATATATAATTATATAAATATTTATATAAAGAAAGTACGGGGGGGGATTTCTACTGAAAATGGCCCTGGTCTCAACAATTATTGAACCGAAATAAATTTATTTAAATTTAAACGAATCGAAAACGCACTGTAAATATTTCCCATTATAGTACAACTATGTACAAACATATATAATTATATAAATATTTATATAAAGAGAGTACGGGGGGAATTTCTACAGGAAATGGCTCTGGTAGACCAGGGCCAGCCCTTTACCGGCAGCCTCTTGTACGCCACCTCCAAAATACAAAACAGAAATAATAACTCGATATCCTCGAATTTATGAAAGTTTCCGTACCATCTTGTACTAAAAACGGATATCCTTTTTCAAAATTTCACCCATACTCCGTCTACAGTGACCCCAAAGTGAGTACACTTTCGAACGTATTAATAATTTAGAACAGTATTTCGATACCCGACCGGGCCTACCGGACCGAGTTTTTTCTGCGAAGGAGATATTTAATTATTTAAAATTATAAATAACTTCTCAGGTTTTTATATAAATGCTTTATACCAGATTTGAATCCTACCGGGAAGTACCGTGCACATAACTCTAAATGATACATACCTCGAGTATCGACGCTGAACTCCGTTCCAGTAGCTGGTCGTGGATATTTTATACGCGTTCATTAAAAAAATACATCGACAGTAGACGACCCCTGTCGGGCGGTGAGAAGGAACTTGTTGAAAATTTCAGAGTAGGATTCCGACCGACTGGAAAGTAAAAAAAAATATTAATACCCTCGCTAATTATCGACGGTAAATAAAACAACGGCTACGTTAAGAGAGTTTGTGCGAATCCATGTTTTATCACATTCGGGTAATATTTAGTCCTCTATAGAAATAGAATTTTGTTTGCAGTTTCCACGCTCTCGCCGGTTGGGTCTTTTGCAAGCCAGACCGGTTTCAGCCGCTCGTCGTCCACCGGTCTAGCTAAAGACCGAATTGGCGAGAAACGCAAAACAAAATATAAAAAAAAAAAAACAGCGCAGGGAACAAATTTGATTAATAGGGGGCCCCCCCACTGATAACATAATAGGTGAGGTTATATATCGATATCTGTTTCATCGATATCGTAACATAGATCTATTTGAACCGTTGTTGAATACTCCTTTTCACAGGAGGAGCAGGAGCAGATTTAGTTCTGCTTAGTAAGACTTAGTAATTATCACACTTGTCGGAACTCTGTCTGAGAGACATAATATTCTTTCCACATTCGGGACCACATACCAATCCAAGATTCGTACATATCTCAATATGCACTCTTTTGGGGGCTCTCATGCCTCAAACTCTCACGACACCTCGTGAAAAAATACAGACTCTCCATACCTTTCCATACCCTCAGAAGACGTCGTGCTCCTATAAACGAAATAATAATAGTAATAATAATAACAAAAACAGTCGCCTACAGCGTGTGTCACGATATCGAACATGACAACAAAAATCGATATATCGGGTCGACAACTGAGTAATTGCGGAATTCACCGAGTGGCGTTGTTGTACATATTTTTGAGTGGGTCAACATCTTGGGCACAGATAAGAGTGGTGGCGGTCGTTCAGGAGAAGCGGTCCGACTCCGCTCCTCTGACCAATAACTAAAGACAGCTCCTCCGGGGGACTATCTTTCTTTCTCTGCGGGACACGAGCGCATTTCGGGCAATAGACGCCCCCACTTTAATATACGGCTTACCGAGACCGAAATCGGCCCTACTAAAGCGGGCCACTGATGTGGCGTCACCGACCCGACCTACCGCCCGATTCACTCCACAATTATACAATTTCGCGGTGGTTATTTCCCGATAAAAGAACATTAAATGTTACGATAAAATATTAGAATAAAAAAAATATTAAGAATTTTTATCTTTATTATATATATATATTCTCATTCGGTCCCGAAATTATAACCTTTGTATATATGTTGTACACCGATCGGCGGCGTATACATTAATATATCGGACGAGCTTGAAAAAAAATTAAAACCCGCCGTCGTATATCGTAATATATTTTCGATGCTGTCGGAGTGATTTTAGATTTTTGAGAATGAAAAACGATATTTGCCGTTGAGAATCCCTTCGCTCGGATAAACGCTTCGTGAGGTTTGGACTTTGAACAGGGGCGCAAAATGGCGGCCCGTAGAATAATAACAATAAATCCGAGGTTTCCTAACTACGATTATTTTCTACTATTTCCACTATTAATAAGGATGAAACGCCCAATATGGCAAAGTGTGATGTTGTATTCAACATCCCACCCCCGTATTTTACGTATTTACGTCTACTCCAATAATCAATAACAACTTACAATCCATCCCGACCGCCTCTAGAACTCGAATAATCGTTTCATTTTAATATTACCATTTATATTCGTAATTGATATCCCGTTAATGCTGCCACCGTGTTCAGTTCGAGTTACATAATATACTCTGTGGGTGTGTGTGTGTGTGTGTGTGTGTATAAGATGTACGACATGTATTCATTGAAAATAAAGAATATGTATTTGTATTTGCTCGAGAAATAGGGGTGGAAGTTTGCTTTCATAATTGTTCACAGTTTATTGCCACCCTTTAAGGGCTGACTTTTATGTCTCTGAGCTGAGGATATCCTGATGTCTCCAACAGAACATCGCCCCCGCCCCACCAGAAAATGAAATCCTCCTTATTTCCAAATATCCCCGGATTATGTCCAACCGGACCTCCCTAATACCCCACACACGGCAATTACCCCCCCCCCATCCACCATCCCCAGGATAAGGGAAAAAAACTCGTTCCACCTTTCAACTTGGAAAACGCCGAGTTTCCTTTTTATTTCCGTTGTTTCTGTCGAGTGTGTTTCATCGAGTAAGATTATGTCTGGATTGTGTTCTATTATTATTGTTTCTAGTTCCGTTTTTTTGTTCTGCATCCATTATTTTAGTCATTTTTGTGTATTTTTTCTTTCCGTCTTAATACTGTTGTTTTTCTGTCTGGATTGTAGGAGATCTATGTCCATGTCTTGTGTATTTAAGATTTCTAATGAAGATCGTGTGGATGAGGTTCCTGTAGTAGATCGTGTAGAAGAGTTTCGTGTATCTGGTCTACTAGTTGTAGGTGTTCTTGAGGGTAGGTCGATGTTACTGTGTTTGTTAGTCTGTTCAGTTTTGTTCCATGTTCCAGGTTTGTCATTTCTGTATTTTTCTGTTCGTTCTTTATGATTGTCTTTGTCTTGTTTTTTGATAGGGTTTATGTTGTGTTCCAAAGTGTTGTTCTAAAGTGTACTATCCGTATCGATTACCATACGCTGAAGGCGATTCGGGCTTTTAATTAAAAAAAAAACAAAAAAAACGCTGGTAATGACTGACAGTTTTAGTTGGTGAAATTTCCACTGGGGGCAGCAGTGCACGGGAACTATTGATGATGGCGCTGGTAGTTCCTGAAATCGCCACCGGGTGGCAGCACCGCACGGAAAATGTTGACGAGGGCGGTGGTAGTTCCTGAAATCGCCACCGGGTGGTAGCACCGCAGGGGAAATTTTGATGCGACGGTTGGTAGTTCCGGATTTTGCCGCCGGGTGGCAGCACTGCACGGGAAATTTTGATGAGGCCGCCGGTAGTTCGGGATTTTGCCGCCGAGAGGCAGCACTGCACGGGAACTATTGATGAGGGCGGTGGTAGTTCCTGAAATCGCCACCGGGTGGTAGCACCGCAGGGGAAATTTTGATGAGGCCGCTGTTAGTTCCTGAAATCGCCGTCGGGTGGCAGCACCGCACGGGAAATTTTGATGAGGCCGCCGGTAGTTCGGGATTTTGCCGCCGGGTGGCAGCACCGCACGGGAAATTTTGATGAGGCCGCCGGTAGTTCGGGATTTTGCCGCCAGGTGGCAGCACCGCAGGGGAAATTTTGATGCGGCCGCTGGTAGTTCCAGAAATCGCCACCAGGTGGCAGCACCGCAGGGGAAATTTTGATGCGGCCGCTGGTAGTTCCAGAAATCGCCACCCTGTAGCAGTACCGACGTTTCGTAACTGTCACCGGTTCTGTCATCGGGGAACGACCGTAAATCGGGGGTTCATTTCGGAGAACCCTACTATACGAAAATTTGATGTAATTCCTCCGGGTATTGAGGCTTATTCGTTTCGACAAATTACCGAGATATATATAAATATAAATAAATATATATATATATAAATATAAATATAAATATATATATATATATATATATATATATATATATATATATATATATATATATATATGGTATCCAAGTTCTGAAACGGCTGGAAGGAAAACCCAGTTACAAACCCTGTAACAAATGTCAGTTTATCTCTCCACATTTTCTCTGTATTGCGCCTTCCATTTTGGAATGGAAAAGTCTAAAGGAAAATAAGGAAGAAAATCGTGTCTCGGATCGCATACAAATAAAGACAATTCTGTAAATAACATTATATTAGAAGTTTATATATATATATATATATATATATATATATATATATATATATCTTTCAATATAACAATATGAGAGGCCGAGATAAGTAAAACAAAATATACATGTAACAGCTATTCAAATTTTTTTTTTTTTTTTGGGGTTGTGTTATTTTACATTCATTCATGTACGTATATATATATATATATATATATATATATATATATAACATTAAAATATATTATTATTATTTTATGTACAAAATGTGTAAAGGATGTCCCAAAATTAACACAAGATTTGAATCGAACCGTGGCCGCCAAACTTTCATTATTTTTATGAATATTTTTCATACCGTCTATTTCTGTTATTGTTTGTATTATATATTCGTCTCGGGGGTTGTCTCTCTTTACTATTATAGTCCTCTGTTGGGATTCTTTTTATATTTTTTATTTTTTCAGGGCCAGCCATATCGTAACTGGGGATACATCTAGCAGGGGATACATCTTTCTTTCCGGGGAATTCATACTGAGTGGTGTGCCGGTAATAAATGATGAAAAGAGTTACGCGTTTTCATTCCCCGGGCTCGGCAAATTCGTGAAAGCTTTACACTCGAGTTGCAAAGCTTTGTTTTCCTTATTTTAAAAGTGCAATTGTGCATTTTCCGATATGTGATTGTGCCCTCAAAAAACAAATGGACGGCACCAAAAGGCGCTGTTCACACCGAAGGGTGTGTTTATATTATATTCGTGTATATGTCACTGTGCCGGACCGACATGTCGCCAATCTGAGAATTTACACAGTCAGTTGGTGTAGGTAGGAAATATTTTCTAAATATCGCTGTTTCTCACTCACACCGGCTAATGTTGAAATTTATTATATATACATATATATATATATATATATATATATATATATATATATATATATATCCCTCCCTCCCTCTCTCTCTCCCGTCTCTCACTCTCTCTCTCTCCCGTCTCTCTCTCTCTCTCTCTCTCTTTCTCTTTCACTCTCTCTCTCTCTCTCCCTCTCCCTCTCTATACTCGAGAATTGAATTGTCACAGGAAATAAATTAATGCATTGACTGCCGGGCACATTTTCACATTTCCGGGCACAAGTTCGCCCAAAGTGCCAACTTGAATTTTTCACTGTCCGATGCATATTAAGTTGATATATTACTTGCGGGGAATAAAGCAAGTTATAAAATCATGATCGAAGCATTTTTAAATTGCTGGGGATCACCCAATGTGACCCCACAACGGTGGTATTTCATGTTCTACGAATGTTCTATAAAGGTTCTACTTATATTTTATGAATGTTCTACGCAGTATAGAATACTTCACCGATGCAGATTCGGCCTACGTTAGATATTTCTAACTTTAGGTAGAAGATATTTCTGCACTAAACCGATGGCGCAATCGAGGATTTGAAATGTCACGAAATCGAACAATTATTAACATAAACTTTTCCACCTCCATTTTGTAAACAAACGTCGTTACCTAACCTTTCTCCTATTTGGACACGTATCATATATTAAAAAGTTATTTAATATTCGACGCGATAAATTTCAACATTTCGACAGCGAACTAAGGGAGGGACATTGTCGGAGACCTCTTTCAGAGATCGCTCCCTATATATAATATTTTCCAAAAGTGCGATTTCACAAAACGGCCGGTTTTACAGCCGGATAATTGGGCAAGTTTTTAGCATTAATTAGAAATATAGCGCAAGCCGCAGCCGAAACTGACTTTTAACCCTTCGGTGTGAACAGCGCCTTTTCGCGCTCCACTATCGATACTTCCCCTGAGCTAACAGCGCCTTTTGGCGCCGTCCATTTGTTTTTTGAGGACACAACCACATATCGGCAAATGCGCAATTGCACTTTTAAAATAAGGAAAACAAAGCTTCGCAAATCGAGTGTAAAGCTTTCACGAATTTGCCGAGCCCGGGGAAGGAAAAGGCGTAACTCTTTTCATCATTTATTACCGGCACACCACTCCGTACGAATTCCCTGGAAGGAAAAGAAAATTTAAAATGTTTTACGACAATAAATTATACTATTAAATAAAATAAATAAACTATTAATCCTTTCTTTCTCCGTTTCATTTAGAGGTGGAATCTCCTCGTACATTTTGTACACACTGTTAATAATATTACGCGCATAAAGTTAAAAAGACGGGACAAGGATTTCGAAACTATGTTTAAACGATAAATAATTACTCTACAACACTGTACTTTGACACTGATCTGGGCGTAACTTGAACTCTGAGGTTAGATCTAATATTAACAAACACATTCCGGAAAATAAACCAGAACTCTGTGTGCGCTATCTTGTTTCCTTTTATTCGGTAGTAATTATACTTTTTGTAAAAATAAATAAAAATGAGGAAATTACTCGATTATGGACTATTTGTTATTACCGCTAGTTTAACACCGATCCCACTTATTGTACTGTACAGTCGTGGCAAATAATAGTTAAAAAAGTTTATATTTTATCGCTAGTTCTCAGTTATACCTCTCGCTGTGTTCTTTGTGGCGGATTTCTCTTAATTTATCGATCGTTATCGACTCGTTATGAAAAGGAAATGAGCGCGTGATCTAAACCGTAAAATAGATAACTAAATAAAAATAATCGCGTATAACGCTATTACATCTACTTGTCGGGGGGAATAAAATAGATCGAAAATTCTTACGAGTAAATAATAAGAGCGTACAATAATTTACGAGATATCTTTGTCCAGGAGGGCGTATTCCGACAGACTTTTCCACTTCGGTCGACGACACTTTGTGACAGAGCTTTTCTATCGATTTTCCGACCTCCCGTTCGCGATCTCGGGGAGGAAAGCTTTCGGATCGGTCGTAAATATAACACCCGAATTAGACCCGAGTCCGATCACATTTATCTTGCCCGCCGTCGTCAGACATTCCTGCAACAGAATTTGATGAAAACAATCGGTTTTAATAAAATAGTTCAGTAGAGCCGTGCCCAGGAAGGTTAGGTTATATAACCGATAAAATATAACTAATATTACAGTCACTTTTTTACATATATTTGAATTCATTTTTTGGCCATCCTCACTGTCACTGGTACTGCGGTGCTGTTGTACCAGAGCGGTGATCGGGCAAAAGACCGGACCGGCGAGAGGAGATCTACTGTATTCCAACCTCCGACCAGACCACACACACAGGCATTCCAAACTGTAATATCTCATGTCCCAATTGTACTTAGAGGTAATTTTGCGTAAATAACTCGTCCGCTTACGATATCCGTGTATATTTGTTTGGGCGACAGCGGTGTCGGTGGAGCGTAGAGCTGACGGAGCGGTACTACGACGGGAGGTATTCCTCTTGACGACAGCCCGTCTTTAGGAAACAGAGCACTCTCTCTCGAGACTCCGGCTACCGACTTTCCGTCACAGTCGGTAGTTCGACGACTCGACGCCCCGACAACGCTCCAATTCGGATTTTTCAATTTTCCATCTCTTGCCCTCATCACCACCACCAATCTCATCGGATCCAGCCCTCTTCGACATCCGAATGGAAGAGGGCCGAATGGAGCCTTGCGTCTCCGATGAATCCTGAAACGGAACAACTGATAAATGCCCGAGATTAATCGACGGACCGCAAATTTATCGCCTTTTTAACCAGTTTTTATTGAATAACCTGCGATTTGACCGAATGTGCAATATTTAACTGCAATAAACCGGTAAGAATTAAACGTATATTATAAATAGATTGTAAAAAATATAAAACGAAGAAAGGAACTGGCCGAATGAAACAAAAATATAAAAAACTACTAAAATTTGAAAAATAAACATATTGGAACACAGAACACAGAGAACAACGGGCACAAAAAAGGAAAACTGTAAATAATAGATTAAGAAAAAAAGGATCGATACACAACGATTAATAATACTGAGCGTGGTATGAAATTATTTTTAAAAACCTATAATTATACGTACCGGACAATTTTTAAAAAGGCGAGTTTTTTGATATATCCGACGGTAAGTCGTTGGAAATAACATCTAAAGTAGCGGATCACTGGAGTACGGCCAAAAAGCACAGTACGGCGCCTAGTTTTCCTCAGTTGTTTCAAAATACGTCAAATACGGGAAATTTAAGAAATCGTTCCGACAGTGTAGAGTAAATTATTGTACACAACAATCAAACGGGTGAAGGATATAGGTGGGAAAATATGAATATTAAAGCTTCGGTAACCCTAACCCTCCCCAGATGTTTATAACCTCCTTTTGCCAAGGTTTTTAAAACAGAAATATGTTATATACCGCCGTGTAGAGCGATGACTATATAAGAACTAGTTTATATTTTATTTTATTTTTCCAAAGAGTTGAGATATCGTTAAAAACACTCGCTCGAGTATTAACAGCAATTAGTTTTATTTCCGAACTAGAATAAATATAGAAAGTGGAAGAACCGAATAAAGTATCTGTAATGTCCAGTAGTCAGCCGTATAGCCGTAGTATTTCAGCGTCCTCGCCAATTCCAGAGAGTGGCGCAAATAGATAAATGGATAGATAAATCGGGGGCCTGGAGTGGACGTCGGTGAGCGAGCGTACGCCGGACACTGCTCTCTTGGGCCAAACAATTAATAGATTGTATCTAGTGACAGTGACAACCAACGCCACTTTTATTAGGCCAGTCTCTCCATTATTCTGTTAGAGACATACGGTGGTCATTTTTCCAAGGATTTCGATTGCAAGCAGTCCACAAGAGTAACTTGCAGTAAGTAGTAACTTTTATCGCCAGTCAACTTCCAGTCCTTTATTAGCTTTATGTGTGTGGATTCCGTGTCACTCTTTTGTCTATATAGAAGCCCCCCCCCCGGGTATTTCACCTTTGGTAGGGGGTAGTTTCGAATAGGGATATCCTATCCCTAGGGATATCCTTAATCTGTTTTTTTTTTTGTTCTGCCAGCAGTAGGGGTCGGAATAATACTGTAGATTCCACGTTCTTCAGTCTCCGATATAGTATAATATATTGGGTTGACAACTAAGTAATTCATCGACAACAAGTGGCATTATAGATATTTTTAAATATGTCAACATCAAATTATTCGGTATCAAAATTACATTGACCGGTCGAATTGTGTGTGTGTGTATACAAATTTAAAATAAGGTGAACCGAAATGAGCATTTCCGTCACATTTTACTTTTTTATTTTTGCAAAGCTGTTAATTAATGCCTCACAGCCATAAAAAGTTGTACGCTCTGGACTTCCATTGTAGGTCGACGATGACCGAATAAAGGCCATTATTGATTCAGATCAACATAGCTCAACACTGGGACATTGCAGAGAAAAGCTGAATGTATCTTATATGCGCATTCGAAACCGTCTACGGCTTATCTGCGCAAAGATGCACTGACAAACTTAAAAATATGTACAACGCCACTTGTCGGTGAATTCCAACAATTACTTAGTTGTCAACCCGGTACAATAATTGCACTAATACAATATTATTACAATAATGTATAATGTGTAATGTATTATTACAATAATTGTAATTATAGTATTCAACTATGACCTCAACCTAAATACTAATTTTTAAGTTTCGATTATCTCGATACAAAAATATAACAAATTCTGTTCCAAATTTCAAAATTACGCGCTTCTATTATCCCAAACATTGTCTTCAAGAGACAACCGAAAAGGAAAGAAGTGATCGCTCGATTTAAACATACTGGAAAAATTGACAAAAAAAATAAATCCACTGTCTATTTCCTCTCTTATTTGTCCTACTACTAGTACTACTTTTAACATAAATGTTTTTACTGCACAATGAAACTGTTGAAAAACTAAACTAATAGACAACGTATACGGTATTTTAGTAAATCAATTTTAGCGAAACGAACGTTTTATTTTATTTTATTTTTTTAAACGCGCTTACACTTACGTATATAACGAACTTACAAACTGAGTCATCTCGGAGGACTCATTTAACGTTCGAATACGGATCGTAGCGACCTCCTTTTTGGCGGCCCTCGGCTGCAGAGTCGCCAACTGCGAGTGCACCTGTTTCGGGCACATCGCCC
Organism: Lethocerus indicus; assembly: GCA_019843655.1. Taxonomy (NCBI): domain Eukaryota; kingdom Metazoa; phylum Arthropoda; class Insecta; order Hemiptera; family Belostomatidae; genus Lethocerus; species Lethocerus indicus. The sequence goes on along the minus strand of JACDQD010000025.1, from coordinate 17,979 downwards.
ATCCACGTCCGATATCCGATACCGTCCGGACGTAGAGTAAATTCAACGCCACCCTGTCGTCCATCAATTCCAAATCGTACTCGGCGCTCCCAATAGCTGCGGTCGAACAAAGCGAATTTAATCGTACCGTAGATACGACGTAAACTATTTATATTTTAAAATTAGATATCGTTTCACTTGTTTGGACCGATGCCGGCCATAAACTTTTATCACTTCGCATAGTGACAACATTTCAAATTGTACACTCTAAGTTCAAATTCTAGTATTGGCATGCTCTTGTGTGATAAACAGAGTCACATTTCCTCACCGATGCATTTAATATTTCTTTAACATACATTGATTAGTGCAGAAAATTCAAATTACGGGGGGGGGAACAATTTCACATAAAATGCAAATACCCCCGAAAAATATGTTCACTCTTTAAGCCGTGGCACCGAATATTGTACTACGCTTTTCTGAAAACAAACACTGTAAATAGATTCTCATTTTGTTGTCCGTTTTGTGCTCTCTCGGTATATAAATGTATTCGGATAAATTAATAGGCGTTATTCTTTCGTACATTATTCTATATTTCAACTTTCAAATCGTTATTGCATGTCGGTGGTTTCCGAACACAGAAAATACAGTATTACACGATCTAATTCATGTTTCGTTAGCGGAAACCTTCGCGAAGCTCAAAAGATTTATACAGGAACACGAAATCGGGAACATTGAACATAAAACTAGACCGGGGCCAACCAAGCAAAACACAAACAACAGAAATTATTAAACAATATTATTTTCTACATAAGAACAACAACAAAAAATGAGTTTCATTTAACTACTCAAATATATTTTGATAATACTAAAAAAAAAAAACTTTCGACAGTACCTTTTTCTCAGCATGATTTTAAGGGCACCCTGAAGATTTTTTTGCGATATATACGGGGATTCGAAATCCTGAAGCTTTCTCACTACTGCAAATTATTACACATTATATGAAACGATTATAGGAAACAATTAACATTCGCGATTACGATAAATACAAATATAAAGATAAAACCCGACAGTACTCGCTTTGGCAACTAAATGGCTGCGGACATTTTTTCCGTCCGCCGTTTTACGATGTAGACCATATATTGAGCATTTTTTGGTACCTATACCACACGCACGGTATAGTTTTTCTTTTATTGATTATGGATTTTAATCAGCCGTTTTTAAATTTTCAGGATCGTTAACATTTTTTTTCTAAAAACCCCCCAAAAACGAAATGGCCGCGAGACTGGTGAAAAAAATCACCGAAAATGAAATTTAGCGAACCAGTAAAATGAAAAATGTTCATTTTGTTTGATCAAATCGATGCCGAAGGAGCAATATATCCATTCGGCGAGTTTGTCACTTGAATGTTTTACAGACTATCCCCAGTAATAGACGCATACGTTAAGTCCTCGTAGGATGTAAAAAGGCGTAAAAAATTCAAATAGAGTCTATCGGTGAAATCCGCAATTGTTCAGCTGCCAAAACGATATTTTATCTTCTCTATAATTTGTGAGAGGATAGAAATTATAGCAGAAGAAAGGTCACGTACATAATAATAGGCAAAGATTAATCGTTAGCACAATAATATAAAGTAAAGCGCTAATATAAAGCCACACTTCAAAATTAGTTTTTCAAATAACAAATACAAAAAAAATTGAAAAATACATAAATTATTTACTTCGATCGGGTTTTGGACTCGTATTATATACAGCGAGATTGTAATTAGTGTAAATACAACACAGAAAAAGGCGTTAATGTCGCAGGAATCTACACCTACAGGTTTTCTACTCGACGTTTCGGTTGAAATTAAGTACAAAACACATTATCGACATTGTTGTACACTGAAAACGCGATATATGTTTTTTACAGTCAATGGAAAGAGACAGAATAAGACAGTAATTATAATGAGAAAGAGGGAATCGATAATTTTAATTTTGTTTTTCCTCTACATTCGTATAGTTCGAGTGTACCCGAATTATTATCTCTACGTTCACTTTCCCTACTTACGACTAACTTACAAACTGACATCCACGGCAAGATCAGGTTTCGGCTGAGTTACGTGGGCATATTCGAACCCCACCTGGGTCCACATGCTTGAGCCCCCTAAAATTTGTTAATTGAGGCACTCCTTATTACACGATTTGAAGGGAGAGTGACAATATAGACGTTATCACTTCTGGAACTAAATTCCGGTGGGATCGTGTAATATTGCAGTCGCGACCCCCTGCTGTATCTCTAGCTGTAGACCTGAGGGTCTGTAGCGAGCTCTGGTGGAAGGGCTTTTCGCCTTTTCCTTCCGGGGCAATTCACGACTCCGGTTCAATCATCACGCTCCGACTCAAGAATAGCTCAACTGGAATAGACGCCGTGTATCGATAGAAGCAGAATCGATTCTCGCTTTGTCCCAGAAGGAAAGGGCAAAAACCCTTCCAATGGGGAGCCCTACCAGTAGTCGTTTCTAAACACAGGAAAAATGTTGGAATGCCAACAGAGGCTGTGTTGCCGCAGCATCGCACAATTCTACCAGGAAGTAGCGCACATAACTCTAGACGATACATACCTCTAGTATCGATGCTCAACTCTCATTCGAGTGGCCGGTTACGGATATTTTATACTCGTTCATTAAAAATACATCGACAGTAACTTCCAATATTTTTTCACCGACGACTCCTGTTGGGCGGTGAGAAGGAACTTGTTGAAAATGTCCGTACTCATCAGAGTAGGATTCTGGCCGACTGGAAAGTAAAAAAAAAATATCAATACCCTCGCTAATTACCGACGATAAATAAAACGATGGCTGCGTTGAGACTTAAGAGTTTGTGCGAATCTAGATTCTATCGAACGGGTAAATTTTAGTCCTCCATCTCTGTAAAAATAGAAGGTCAAAATTCAGAATAGTGGGGCCCCCACTGATAACCTAATAATCGATAACGTGACGTATCTATTTCAACATATTATTTCCGCATTCAGGACAGACATACTCCTTCGCGACCAATCTGAGATCCGTACATATCTCAATCGCTCTTTCCGGACTCTCGTGCCTCGAAATCGTGAAAAAATACAGACTCGACCTTTCCGTACCCACAAAAGAGGTCATGCTCCTATAGGTGAAATAATGATAATAATAATTAAAAAAATAGTCGCCTACAGTGTACGTCACGGTATCGAATGAAACAGATATCGATATAATGGGTTGAAAATCGTCATCATTACGACGCCCTTACGATTTGCTAATTCTGGACATTTTTTGTTCAATCACTGTCATTCATCTAATTGGGAGCGATAATTTTCCAAATTTATTGTCTCGTCGTTCGGTAAAAGCTCATAATATAATAGAGGATCCCTTTCCGATCCCACCGGACACAGAGAGCATTACCTTCTTTGGACGAAGACCGACCTGTCGGGGCGGTTAAAGGTCACGCTTCCCCCACAAGACCTTTTACACTCGACGTTTTTATAAATTATCCATTTTTCATCCCCCGCCATTAATCGCTTCAGAAATGGTGTCTCCTCGTCGTGTTTGTAAAGCGAGTCGCAAGTGGAAATGCGATCGGGCAGATTTTTCTCCGTTAAATCGTGGGGAAGCCGTACATCGAGATGGCGTATGTCAATACGGTCGTGGATCGTCAATTTTGATTTATTTAACATTTCCGCTAATTGACGCTTTACGGAGCGTGGATTATGTCCGATTACCGTTATAATCGGATCTTGGTCTCCGGTGGACGGCCTACCCGGGGGCGTTCTCGATCTTCGAGATCGAAATAACCAGCTTTAAACAGAGCAAACTGCACTTCCGCACAGTTCTTTCGGCTACAGCGTATATCGCCGCTCGTGACGCACTTTCGCCTTTTCGGAAAAAGTAAACTGTTAAATGCCTATAACGCGCTTTGTTCGCTACTATATTCTAAGGTGTATAAAACCGAGAAAAATTAACGCATCGTAACCGAACTTTCTTCCAAATGCGCCCGAAGTACCGACTTTTAGAATATGTGCGGGCGTTATTCGTTTTCAATCATTCCGATATATTCAGACCTGTCGTAATACTACCTATCGAAATTCGGCACGAACTCTCTGGACGACCCATTATAACCTCGCCCATTAAGTTATCAGTGGGGGAGGCCCCTACGAAGGGTTCGCCTTCTTCTCGTCTGGCGAAAGACGAAACCGGTGAGAAACGAAAAACAAAATTTTTGCCTCGGTTACCGTATTTCAATATTGATCGCGGGGTAACTCCCGAAATTCTAGTTTTACCCCGCAGCCGATTAACTATGTCCTAGTAAGTACAACCCCCTAGTCTTGTTGGGTTATAACAGCTGTATAACCATCCAGCCGAGAGGGAGGTCGTGGGAAGAATCTTTCCGAATGACAACACTCGACGCTTACCCAACTGGAAATATTGTTCGAGCTGCGATCTCCTCTCGTCGACCTGGTTCTGTGTCAGCGGCCAGTATTTATTGGGCGGAAAAACCGGTATGCCGTCGAGACCGTAGTGTTCCTTCAGCTGCTAGTTGAGACCGTACAGCTGTTTGTACCTGACCGTGCACGTGCAGGTATCCGCCGTTCACGTGCAGTCTGTAGCCCTGGAGGGAAAACAGAGTGAGAGGCAGACAGATTAAGCCGAACTTGGTGAAAAAGGTGAAACGGAGACTTCGGTGGACTCGGTCCGAATACTCACGACGTAAACGGCGCCGTTCTGTTCGGTAGACTCCTCGGTGTCGGGTATCGAATAATGCATCGTTGCCGATATCTGGCGACGAGCATAAAAACCGGAGCGATGATGTTATTTCAGTCCGAATTCATTTTCACATCCAGAAAGGCTGTATGCCCAGACTTCAATATACGGCATATATATTTTTTCTCTTTGTCCGGCCGGGACCCGAATCGTATCGAATCGACAGACAACGGGGCAGAACTGAAAGTTTTAGGTCTTTTTTTTCCAATTTATAAATTTCGTCAGATTGGCCCCAAAACCAGATCGGGCCGAGTGTGACGTCACTCGCCGATTTAGCCCCGAACAGCTGTCCCGCCCGATTCACTCGACAATTATCCAATTTCGCGGTATTCCGCAATAAAAGGACCGATTTTAAATGTTACAATAAAATATTAACAACTTTATTTTTTTTAACATATATTTTCTCATTCCGTTCTGAAATTATAACTTTTGTATATATCTTACACACACACACACACACACACACACACACACACACATGAGCGGCGTATACATTAATTAAAACACGTCGTCGTATATTGTAATATATTTTTGATATTGATGGAGCGATTTAGATTTTTGAGAATGAAAACTATATATTTGCCGTTAAGAATCCCCCCTTCGATCGGGTAAACGCTTCGTGAGGTTTGGACTTTGAACAGGGGCGCGAAATAGCGGCGCGTAGAATAATAATAATAATAATAAATCGAAGGTTTTTCTAACTACGCTTATCTTCGCTAACTGCGGTTATTTTACTTTTCTTTCCCAGCGTTGACTTAACTATTAGGAACGCTCGGATACGGCAAAGTGCGATAATTTTCTCTTCAATATTGCTCCTTCCCCTAAACAGGAACTCGATATAAAATCTGGAATTTACAAGCTGCAGTTTTATTGCAATCCAGTCTTGGACCATATTCCTGATCAATCTGAATCAATCTACTTACAGTTTGGGTCACTTAAATTCTACGCTTTCGGGTAGCTGTCCGCCCCTCGATTTCTGTACTCTTTACATAATTAGGATTTGGAATAATTACGCTAATTAAGGCGAGAATTTTGCCAGCGTTGTTAATGGAAAAATGTCGCCCATCGGTTAGAGAGACCGTGTGGTCGGTTGAAACTGCCATTTTTTCCGTTACCGAGATGAATAGGATTTATTTATTATCCGTTAATTTCGGTAATTTTTTCGATGTCTCGAAACCGGTTTCTGAAAATTTATGTAAAAACGCAATCGATAAACGTTATCAATTTCAAACGGCGCTTTTCAAACCGTAAAATTGACTGGAATTGCATTTCTCCAAAATTAGTATTTAATATCTTTGGATTGAGCGGTGACGAATTAATAACGGAAAACAGCGGTGACGTCATAAATGCAGGGAGACCTGGCGGTGACGTCATAAATGCGGGATACCTCTAGCGGTGACGTCATATTTTCCCTTTTTATATCGCCGCAACAGAAGCGATATCGATGTTCAAGTAACAGGAGGTAAGAGAATAAACTTGAAGATAGTTTTCGCGATTTATCCCTCGAAACATTTTTAGGTTCAAAAGTTGATGAAGTGACAGAAGGGAAATCGATCGAAACGGGCTACCGATTTCTGGCTCGTACAACGATAACGTTGTAGCAAGATTTTTTTTTATTTTTAAACAGATAAAAAAACCCGACCGGTGTCTGAGGTCAGAAAAAATCCGTCGCTTTTTAATAGGTAAATAAAATTTTTATTACTTTTAAATTTAATTTTTTTATACAAAACAAATATTTTACAGGCCGTACGCGTGGGACGCTCACGGTAAAATACAAGATGGCGGTCCACGACTTTTTCCCTCCTTTAAAGTCGGCCTCCGTCTAGCTCAATTTCGGCATCGTCTGTTCATTTTCATCTGAATTTTCTCCCGGTCCCCGTTTACGGAATCGAAAAGGTGAGTATAATATTCAATATTTTCGCTTATCGTATATTTCGATCATCCCGTTGTTCGAAAATTACATGCAATCGTCACATACCTATAGGTGGTCAGCTGTCCCATCAATGTTTTTATGTATATCTGTATATATATATATATATATATATATATATATATATATATATATATATATATATATATATATAAAGTAACCTTTATCCTTTAAGCACAGTAAATAGAGGGGAGAATTAACTGTAAACCCCTAAATATATATAACTTCGTAGTACTACGACTTTTGTTTTTAAAAAAAGGTGCAAAGCTTTATTACAATAAATTACAGTAAACTACAATGGAACAGAATGGCAATACGAGAGAAATACCCGATGCACTCAAGCGAGGCCTTCGATCAACTGCCGGCCCTCTGCCCCGCTTACAGTAATTTCGCTAACAAAGGGCTTTGTCAAATCTATACCTTGTTTGTTTACATCTTTAATCCTGTTTGGGCTTCTGGTTGCCCTCTAACTTTATATATATATATATATATATATATATATATATATATATATATATATATATTCCAGTATGCATAGCGACAGTAACATCAATGTTTGCTGTTGATACTACCCATGAACAGCTACTCTGGTTATTATATATAAAAACATTAAGATATCGAATGCTTATATATTGCATTGAAGATGTAAATTGTACATTGTCGGCTTTATTGTACTTTGGGTAATGTCGGCAGTATTCTCGGTACTTACGTATTATGCGGAGGCCACTATTTTAGGGTTCGTTAATATTTTATCTCTACTTTCCTTATCTCGATACAGTCGAATCCGTAACCCACGAATAAAACCGGGGGAAGGTCCGGTCACTTTGACGCTGTGCCGGCCGACGAGGTGACTCGTGCTCCACCAGCTCCAGCAGGCGTCGGTCAACAAAAAACTCTCCCCCGAACTTTTGCCACCTTTCTCAAATATTCGGTATCAAAATTACATTGACCAGTTGAATTGTGTGTGTGTGTGTGTGTGTGTGTGTGTGTGTGCCGAACCGGATCTGGAGAGCCGCGAAAAGGGTGGTGATAGCGTGGTCTGCGGGAGGCGCCACCCCGACGAGGAGGTGACCCTGAGGAGGGGCTCCCGGAGCACGTACTCCCCTACAGCGTCCTCAGTCAGGCCGTCCAACCTCACCCTGATATCAGCATCACTATTGTCCACCAAAGCTCACTAATAAAGGTCAGTACATCTGTCTTCTTCTTCTTGTCGATATATAAATTACTAAATGTAGGATATATACATATATATATATATATATATATATACATATATATATATATATATATATATATATA